>VCMS01000273.1:106208-143823 GCA_022539475.1 Gracilaria domingensis | reverse complement strand
ATCTCCAACTACAGCGCTGACATTCCCGAAGCCAAGCAATTCTTGCAGTACTTCAATGGCACAAAGCAAGCAAACCCTGCCAACGCGTGTCTCCCCCTCGTTAGAAAACTCAACCTCTACCACCTACTCTCACAGAGCGAACTCCCTCTCCACACACTTTGCAAACCAGAAAAAGACATGATGACCTACTTCTCGAGGCAGACTCTGCTCTCCTCTCCCATAGACACGGGTTGCAAGGAACCTCAAAGAAGAAGCTGCAGAACTTCTCCACTCCACCTCTCTCTCTCCATACAAGTCCTTTCTGGAATCTTACCTCTTCTCAACATCTCTTCACTGCTCACTCCTTATTCAATCTTCTCCTTCGAGCCCCTTCACAACTTTCACCTTGGCATCTCTAAACTCATCAAACTCGCCACAATCGAACGCCTGAAGTCCGATTCTCTTCACACTTCCGTGGGCTTAAATGGATCCTCCAGGTCGTTTCGGTCCATCAGAACATCTATTCTTACTCACGCCAACTCCATCCTAGCTGACATCGAACGCTCGTTTCCGGCTCCAGGGCTTCATATTGATTTCTCGACATCTGAAAAGGGTAAGTCTCTCAACGGCTTCTTCACCACTGACGGAATCAGAGGCATGCTAGAAGCAAAGGACTATCGCGCCCTCTACATGGTCTTCCCCTTCATCGGTGCATTCTTCGACCGTTGCTGCGGTGAAGTATCTCCCGCCCCAATAACCACCATTTTCACCTCTTACGTCGATCTCGTCAATAACGTTCTTCACTGCCACACTGCCCCAGAATGGACTGATGATCGCTTACGCTCTTTGGAGACTCTCATCAAGAACTTCAAGACTCAAACTGTCTCAGTTTTGGGTCCATACCAGGCCTCCAACTTTCGTACTCTCAAATTCCATCTCCTGGATCACATCATTCCAGACATCCGTCGATACGGAGGCCTCCATTTCGGTGATGCAGGTTTGTACGAACACGCGCATCTCCTGTTCAAGAACCACTACCGTCATATCTCTCGCAGAAGATCAACTGCGCATAAGGAAACAGTGGACTCAATCCAAGAGTCGCAGGATTTCTTACACTCCATCTCGGTAAGGAAACACTTCTCCATGTCTACCAACTCGGCCAGTCGTTTGTCGCAGCGGTGTCCCTCCATGGTTCGTGATGGTAGTTCATTCTCCCTCTTCGACATCATCACGGCCGACAAGTATCTACGGTCCCATCCAAACGTCCCGTCATCTGCTCTCACAGATTTGTTCTCCAAAACTATATTGCAGTTCATCAACCAAATCTCTCGCGACGCCCTCTCTTCCTTCCGTACCCTAAGCTTAGAAACTCTTCAACCGTTGGACAACCCCCATGACATCAAAATCACCGTCGTTAACTCCGCTTACATTGTTTCTGGATTCTGCCCCTCGCTGGATGACTACGATCGTCACTTTCAATGCATTAGACTGCGAGAGCCGGAGGTCTCTTTGTGTGAACGTATTTTTGCAACCACTTCTTTCGGCCTTCCAAGTCCCCAAAATTCTCTACCGTCCTGGTTAATGGAACTCCTCCTCCCGGTTGTGACTTCCCGACCGCATGGGTATGCAAAGTTTTTGCCCTGGTTCGCTTTAGCAGATGTAACCAAAGCAATTCCGATTCTGAATTTGCCTTTGTTGGCTTCTTCGAGGTAACGGAGCCGTTGGATAACATTGACGAATCCTTGAACTGCATTTCCCTCCGCTGGGCCACGGATGACGAGGAAGATCACACATTGCAAACCTCCAATTCTCTAAAACTGTCAACAACTGCATCTGTATCCCCATGGTTCGGTCTCGTCCCATTCTCTTCGATCAAAGGCTCGGTACACATCCTCCGACAAAACTATCCCGCACGCTCCTTTTTCCCTCCATTGCACTGGAACTTCCACCGATTCTACATTAACAGATTCTATCGCAATCCCCGAGCTCGTTTACACTACCATCCAATCACCAAACTTTCGTAACGTAAACCATAATGCATTAGAGACGTTCTATCCAATTCTCCTCATGTAATCCTTCTTGCACAGACCTTTCCCTCACATCCCTCTCTGCAGTTATGTCGTAGAACATACGGTCTCCCCGACTGCAGCATCCAACATAGCAATCAGTACAGCTCCGAGCTTCTCAGAGATCTCTCCCATAAACACATCTTCTCGGACAGCAAGGTACATTTTCCTTTTCGACAGAATCCAGTAAACCACAGTGCCCACCCGGTCATCATTTCCATGCGGCGCATCTTCAGCATTCGATGGGCCATTTCTGAGCTCTGTTGGATTACTCTGCTGCATGCGGACCCTCACGGTCTTCAGTATACTCTCAAGTGCCAGTGGTAGATATTTCCCGAACAAGTTGGAGAACAACACTTGTCTCTTACCACCTCTCCCTCGTTCAGACTCTGTCGCGCGAACAACGGACGCTATCCAGGCATCAAGATGTGCCAGATGCATAATTGTTCCATCCACTGGATCCCTCTCTTCGGTATTCCTCGAACTTGTTTGTAAAACGTCGTAGCCCATGAACTCACGCAGCACCTCCAAGCTCAGGCTGTTCCGAAAAAGCAAGTCACATGGTTCATCTTCGGTTACATGATATGGGTTAAAGCCCGAGAAACATATATCTTCTACCTTCTAAGTTCTCCACGACGACAGAATCTCACATCCATTTGCATCTTCGGGTAGGAGTTTTTCACGTACCTCTCTGGTTTGTATTTCATACTTGTTCTGCTCCCTTTCATCATTTTTTATCGGGGTCCTTACAAGCATTTCGTAACCTAGTCCCATCAGTAACTTCTCCTTCGCATGGCGTTTTCGAACACCTATTGCATCACTTAAAGCCTGTTTCAACCTTCTGCGCAAACAAATGTCGTGCGTTAACTGTTTCACACGGTCATCTTCCATTTTCATTCCTCGGATAGATTCCCAACGTGGCTTCATTACCTCCGTCTCCACAATTTGCATCAACAAATGGTCGCCTCCACCACGTACGGATGGCGTGTACGCCCTCATCTCCATGGCAAGATCCATTGGGCACCGTGGCACTATCTCCTTCCCATCAACAACCAGCACACTGTCGTCTTGCTCAGGTCCAACTGTCTCACTTCGGTTGCCCCAGTTCCTTGCCGGTATACTCATCTCGAAGCATAGCTCCTTGTCTCGTCTTTGGCGTATTGAAGTATGGAGTCATAGACGGTCTTCGCAACACTAACAAACTCGTCGTTCACGTCAATGTTGTACCGCTTCCTGCTCTTGTTACTGTCACGTTCGTTCCTTTTCCCTCCACGTCTGAGAGCCTCTCTCAAAGAGTGTATGAGAACCTCTTGTTCTCTGACCTTAACCTCCAGTTGCTCTATGTTCTTCTGAGCAAGTCGTACGCTCATTTTCAGACTTTGCTTGTCCTCTATTGTACGATACAGATCTCCCTTCAGTTTCCCGATCTTTTCCAAAAGCTCGTATCGCGGAGTAAGGGATTCATCTTCATCTTCTTCCATTGCACCATGCAGGGAAAAGCTCCGTGACAAAGCACCACGATCAACATCTTTATCGTTCCATACTTCTCTACGGGCGTTTGCTATGACAGGTTGCCGATCGTTCCCCACCCGTCTATTCTCATTTCCATGGTTCGTCCTTCTTCTGACCTGATTGAACCTGTTTCTCTGTGACTCACCTGTGACTGGTGTCGGTTGTATCTCGTCTTCTTCTTCGTCTTCCTTGTGTCTGGACCCAATATGAGGGACGGAATCATGCCTGCCTTCGATGGGAGCCATATGCGTTGCATTTCCGGCGTCCACGTTGTCGTTCGCCTCCACGTTATCCTTGTCCTCGACGTCACTTGGGATATCTACTGCGTCCGTGGACTCCCGCTCCTTTCTTCCACTGCCTTTCTTGGCACGAGAGACACCCTCATTCATTTTCTCGTTCCTCTTCACTTTTCTCGAATCATAACTGTTACGTTCTGTTCCGGCAGCGCTTCTGGGTATCTCCCTATCCCCAGGTTCGGCTCTAGGTTCGGCTCTCACAATGGCGCAATCCACGGTTTCCATCTCCGCATTGTCATCCGCAGTTCTCACCTTGTCGAAACAATCATCGATACGAGGACCTTCTGTTCCTCCACTGCCTCTTGTCCTCCTTACATTCTGACGTACAGCCGTTCTTCTCTTATTTCCTTTCATCGCTTTGATATCTACATTTCCATCATCACTGACCCTTTGCTCTTCCACTGCAGCCATGTGGCGTGTAACAGGCCCACGCATTGTACTATCCTTGGCTTGAACGGTTTCACTTACTGTGCGTTCCGTAGTGCATGTGGAAGCTCCTGACCTCCTTCTCGGTTTTACTTCCGATACTGTAGATGAAGATTTTGGTTTGCGAAGTCCAGCACGAGGTGCTCGGCCTCGGCTACCTCTCCCATTAGTAGCACTACTTCGTGAGACGACCGCGCTTCTACGTTTGGCCACCCCAGTATCCCAGCGCTCCGGCGGTACCGATGCCTTTCGCGGTTTACCACCTGCATGCTCCGCACGTTGAGGAGCCATCCGAGATCCTTCGGCCTTCGTGCGCGGTAGTATTACGGAACAGATATAGAAACGTGAACGATACTGAAGGTATATGATTGAGAGTGATATGTGAGGGTCACGTACTCGGTGTGCAGGACTGATATGTGAAGGGGAGGGGAATTTAACCTCGTACTGCATATATGGAGAAAAGTATTCTGCAGCATTTGTGGCGGATCGGCATTCAATTTTTGGACCTTTCCCGGGTCCATATTCCGGACTTGGTCCGATTTTCCCGGATGTTGCGCCCTGCATATACAAGTACGGCACTTTCAACGATCTTTCATACCACTATATGCATCAATATGTTACACAGTACAGCTTGAGTGTACATATGAGTAGTATTTCTGCAATCATAGCAGAAGTGTTCAATACAATTTACTTCAACAAAAAGCTTTTCTCACTACATTGAGCCCATACGAAGTTCAAGGACATTGTCTGAGAACCTAGGTTAACCTTTCCCAAGGATATGTGGGTCCATAGTCAAAGTAAATTTCGTCGTGCTCCTTAATGTCCCTTGAGGCCGTGACTACGAGGAGTCTGTAGTTCTCCAAAAGCCCCAAAGTTGTAGCCTGATACTCTGTGGGCTGGCGAATGAATACATTTGGTTTGCGTGCCATGTTAGAATCCATTTCTTCCAATTCCTTGTCCTCATCACCTTCACGATATGACGCGTCATTGATATAGCCCGCTACACAGAAAGGAGCAGGAATTATCCAGGCATGACCAGCGTTGACTTCAGTATCATAATGCGGGAGAGTGTTGTACATTTGCCCCTTCACCCTCACTTGCATGCAATACTTCCTGAACCGAGATGCAGTGGCCCCCAGCATTCCGTCTCCATACGTCAAATGTGTGGTATTGCGTCGGCTTAGATCATGATACACCAAGGTCCCATAAGAGTATCCAATAACCTCCCCTTCGGAAAACGCCTTACTCGTAAATACTCCATTTCCACTTGCTGCATGTTTGATATTCGACTTCTTCACATAGAGCCATAGCGATGTCGCCTCGACACAGAGTAAAGTGTGACTGTCCAACGTAGTCATCTTCCCTTGTAAGGCAAGTGGCCACTCATGGAACGGTTTCTCTTTGCATTCCATATAGTCGAAGTCTTTCGTTTCCGTTCAGGAAATTTGGCATCCACCACATAAGACGCTTGAACTACCTCATTCATAACCGGTTCTTTCATCTTCAATTCATTGCGCCACACCTTTCTTGCGTAATGCACAATAGCATTGTGCTTGGCATGAGAGAAACACTGCTCATCTTGCTCACATCCAATGAAATGCCGAGGCCCCTCAATATCCATACATGCCAGCGCGCACGAGAACGTCCCGGAGTAGAGATCAACCACAACATCCCCGGGATTCGAGAACCTCGCTATCAGCTCCATCAGTAGTTGCCTCGACTTTTGTTCCGGACGAGCTTTCGCGGTTCGAATTCTTCTACCACTCTTCACTCTCCATCGGAGACTCTCCCCAGGCGTAAGATTTGGAACCTGGTCAATGATAGAATAGTGCCCAGGATAGCGAGCTGAAACCTAGTTGAAGTTCTGATAGTTCACCATTACCTTCTGTTCCGCGTACGGGTTTCCATTCCTCACGCCATGCACGGCGTACTCCGTCGCCCCAAACAGGCGAGTAGTATTACGCGCAGGGTTCTTCAAGGGGTTCGAACGAGAACGAATGAAGTTCATGGGCGTCGAATCCACTAAGAATGATGCGGTTTTCTTTCCGCTTGCGTCCTCCGACTTGTGCTCTCGCAAAATCTCTTCCCAGTCTCGAAACTGGTCGATACTGCAGAACAAAACGAAATGTCCTCCTGGTCGAAGCATGGATGCCATGATGTCCGCAGTATTGTCCATATCATCGTCATCCAATTCGTCGTACTCGCTGTCGCGGATGCCATATGGTGGGTCTGTGAGCACGAACTGAACGTTGCCTTCCAAAGATGTATCCGATGGGAAGATAGTACCATGGGCCTCCACCAGTTCGTCATATCCGACACAATGCATTGAGAATTGCTTCTCCATGCTTCCTCGCACCACATCTAGAGCATTTAACGTGCGCGTGTCATCAAAGTCATGAGGGGGGAGAACCCCATCTGGAACGTTATCTTTCGCCCCAACAGAGGCACCAGGTGTATCACCTTCTTCATTGTCGCTATCGAGAATGACGATGACATCGGAGTTAACTGAGCTTTTCCCTGCGGCGTTCCTCTTGGAGGAGCTCGGAATCTGTATCGAGTCCTCAACCTTAACCGTGACGGTATTACTTCCTCCATCCTGCCCTGAAGGAGCGGCCCTAGGGATAAGTCGAGATGGTTGGAGGTTATGTACAGACATCGCTTGACGAATAGAAGACACGTACTCTTTGGAGAATACATTGAAACGGGGTGGTACTCGTGCGGGGCGGCCAGGTCTGAAGCTTTCCAACAAATTCCATCTTGACGTTGGGGACATTTTGTATAGGAAGCCATTCAACACAATCTTGCTGAAATCTGCCAAGAATTCCTTTGCCAACTCCCGTAAGTTGGCGTCGATAGTATCCGGAAGAGTATGAACCCAAGAAACGGTGTCGTTCACATCCAACGTGGGTTTCAGTTCTTCCCCCAACGTATGAAAAGCTGACTCCGGACTGTACCCAACAGAGCGGGATTCAATGACATGGAACCCAAGCGACTTCTTTTCTACAAGCAGGTATGGCAGCAACATCTGCTCACCATCACCAAAGCCTAAGGTTGAGGCAAAGAAATCCCATCCCTTACAAATCGTTTGCACTGCATGTGCCATCCGTCTCCCGTGCGTCTCATTCGAAGCTATGAAGCCGTCGACGAACTGCACAGCTCTATCGATTCCCTTCCCGGTCTTTCCCCTCTTCGCCGCTGGGAGATTTCTCTCCGAAGTTATATGCTTCACGAAAGAGAGATAGAGTAACTGCTGAAAACGAGTGGGAGGCCCAATCCTGAACGTAGTTCTCTTCGTCTGCTTACTGCCTGGACCATGTCGTTTGAAAAGGTCATTCCAGAAAGCCCGTTCTATGAACGAGTTACCGTTGTCGACATCCTTTTCAAGACTCCAGGTAAACAAATCTCTCACGCGCCGATCAGAATTCTCGTCGTCTAGATCAGTGATACGCGTATATTTGTAGACCCTGCTCAGAAAACGCACGTCCAGACAGATCTTCGTGACTTCTTTTGCGGAGTAGTTTTGGAAAGGACCCTTGACCGCAGTGGTGATGAACTCTCGTGCACATGCCAGGTGTTCACGGTTTGATACAGCGTATTCCACAACTTCCGTGTACCCAACTTCACGCGGATTACCAGTACCACTTCTTGAAGCGGCATACGCATCTCGCAACTCAAGGAACAACCCCCAACATTTCAAGAAACGCGTTGCCATGCTGGCTGAATCGAACGACGCGCTAGAGGATGCGCTAGAGGATACCGTGCCGTGGTTCTCATCGGCCAGCACACTCTGCTTAACAGTTCGAGGAGCGTCATTTCCGGTGGACGCCATGTAAGAACTGAGAATCGGAAAGGACGCGAAGTAAACGAGTATTGTGAAACGGTAGAAGTTTCGGAGATGTTTAAATGGGTGGGAAGCGTCGGAAACGTCGGGAAGCGTCGGAAACAATGGTGGAGAGCTCGGTTGCTACGGATTACCAGAACTGAGCGGGTAATGAAATAGAGAGACGAGAGTGGGATCTAAACACATCAAACCGGTGGGGCACCTCAGTATGTGCAGTGCATTATATTTCTAGTATGTAAAACCAACGTAGAAAACACTGGGTTCGTACATCTTTGAACATCGCCCGAGCGCGGTGTGGGAACCGCGGTTCGCCGAGTTCATAGCCGAGATCATAGCTATGATCTCGGCTATGAACTCGGCGAACCGCGGTTCCGGCACGGCGCATTGACGAAACGCCACGTGTATACCGCCGAAAGGACCCCCCCTGATGACCCCCCTGGAGGACCCCTTGCTGGCGTTTATGTGGGCAGTGACGTCGAATAAACGGGAGAGCGATGGAGACGCGGATGACACTTCGGACACATTGTGTAGCAAGCGTGGAAGACGGAGGGGAAGGGCTTGAGGAGGAGAGACGATGCGGTGGGAGCGGAGCAGCGCACGGAGGGCGGCGGCCATCGACGGGGCGTCACTTATTCACTGCCCACATAAACGCCAGCAACACCACCAGGTAGTGGTGGTGTGGGTGAGAACAGGTGCTTTGGAGCGCATTGTGTAGTAGAAGTGGTCTCCAGGGGGTCCTCAGGGGGGGTCCTTTCGGCGGTATACACGTGGCGTTTCGTCAGATGCGCCGTGCCGGAAACGCGGTTCGCCGAGTTCATAGCCGAGATCATAGCTATGATCTCGGCAATGAACTCGGCGAACCGCGGTTCCCACACGGCGCTCGGGCGATGTTCAAAGATGATGAAAGGCGGGGACAGTGGTCAACCAGGACGGAATCAGACATTGATCCAACCATTTATAACCATCAGGAACTGTACCCACACTGCTCACGTGGGCATTGCAGCCGTTTTGAACGTGAGTGGTTGCGTCCATTGTGCTCACGCGAGAAAGGGCGGAGATTCGAACACGAGCGGTTGCAACTTCACGGGAGCAAACGTACGATTTGAAGAACACCAGGACTCGTGTATATCACACACACTGGCACCATATAATGGATATGAGGGGACTGGGAAAGGGTCAAATGAGACGCTCTCGAAAGGTGAGAAAGCCTCGACGAACCATGGCACCACAACTTCGGAGCGGGACCAGAACTGCTGAACCGAACGCAGCGACGGGGAACGCATCCACAGCTATGAAGTCGAAGCCCGCACCAGGCGAAGAAGTGACCTTGTTGTTGGGAGGGGCAGGAGGGAACAAAGCAGCGATTGGGAAAGCTGTTCTCGTTGAAGTGGACGCTGGTGGAGGGAAGACATCGTTCAGAAGGGAAATGCATGGACATGCTCTGCAGGGAAAACCAGGGGAAGATCTAGTTGGTAGATGGCGAGCGAAGATATCTCATGAGCTTGACACTCCCTATCCCTATCCCTTTAAGTGTACCGATGAAGATTCTCTTCCGAAGACATTGAAGGACATGAACAGGCCCGGTTTCTACGCCTGGGACCTGAACGTAATGTCTAAGGTGGGTGACGTCGTAAGCGCTGATGAAGGAGACAAGGGTGCTCCGAGTACCAAATTCGTCGCCCCTGAGAAGCCATTGAATACTGCTGGGAAACGGGTGCGAGTGGTAGAACCTAAAACTCCATCCAGTGCCCGAAAGCGAATGCAGATGAAAGTGGCTCATGTGAAAACCCCGTCGAATGCTAAAAAACCCCAAGGCGGGAAACAAGCGCCAGTACCAAAGCTGAAAACAACATCGAACGTTCACGGTGGTGGAAAGCAGATGCAAGTATTCAAGATGACCACGACCCCAGAGAGTGCTGTATCGGCATTTCGTAAACAAACTGCTACGATTGTGCAGTCTGGAGCATCGAGGAACAGCATTGTGGAAGCTATTACTCAGGCTGGAAATCGTAGTGGAGTGACAATGGAAGTGATTGACGTGAATGAAGACGAAGACGAAGACGTGGTTCTAGTGAAGGAAAACCTTGGAAGCAACGTCAATGAACTCTTTGATGAAGGTGATGTGATACCTCCTGATGATGTCGATACGAGTTTAGCGAGTTTGGTATTTGACTTAGATCATTACGAGTATGTGTCTGTTCAAGTCGATATTGAGCTCATTCAAGTTCCGGAAATGACTGTGAGAGGGTTGTTCCGGAATCATGTCGAGGCTCTGAAAGAAGAGATTGGATGCAAAAGCTTCTTACAGACACTTGGGACCATGAGCGTTGCTGTTCTGTCTCAGGATGTGTCCGAGAAGGACATAGTGCAGAACAATCGCTTGAAAGTGAATTGTGTGCTGATTGATGGAGCTCATCGTTATGTAGCACTCAAAGAGCTCTGTGAATCTATGCCCAACATTAGGAATCTATGTGGAGGTCTTTCTGTTTCGCTATGGAAGAGAAAAGATGGACAGAAGATGACCACGAGGGAAATCTTGAGCCTTGGCAATGTGCTAAACGATGGATTGAAGCAAGCTCGTCTTATGGGTTTTGCTGACAAGGTGCATTCTATTGTGTCATTTATAAGGGTCCTGGTTGAGGAAGAGAAAAAGGACTTGAGCAAGATGACGAGGACCTCTGTCGCAGGCGCACTAAGCGTTTGCGGTATCATTGGCCAGTACAATATCAAGCATTTGGCAAGATTTGCAGAGATGGGGTTGAAGGTGGCGAGAAGTCTTGGATTGCTGGAACATATGGAACGGATTTGTGGGGATTACCATGAGATTGGAATTTCTTGTATATCAAGTGATGAATTCTTTATCATGGATGAGCATACAACCCACTTCACGCTCGACGCTCTGGTTGCATACTTTTCCAGGAGGCGAGTGTCGAAACTGACGGGTCGTTTTGAAGACGTACGCAAATACTTCTTTATCTGCTGCAGGAGGCTTCAATCTTTGCCAGAGGAGCTTTCGAAGAAGAAGAAAGTTACATTGGAAGAAGCGTATGCCATGAAGGTGGAAGTGACAAAGTTTGAAATGCGCACCGTTCGTGAGTACCTTGCAACACAGGCAGCACGAATTGAAGTACCTTCGAATAAGAAGCTCTGGGAAGGAAGGATTTCGAGCAGAGTCTGGATTGCTCGTGATAAGCTGGCAAAGAGTTTAGGGGTAGATATGTTGAAACCTGCCACTGGTACTACGCCGACTGAAACACAGTCTGAGACCAAAGCGGTAGACGAGTCTACAACGCAGAGAATGGCCACACGATCGGCAAGTAGGAAGGCCAAAGCGCCAGTGCGCAAGGGCTCTAAGGACTCTGATGTAGAAAGTGAAGAGAATATGCCATCGAAGACAAGAAGCATGAGGAGTTCAAGACGAAGCCGTCGACGAAGGAATGCAATGAGAGACGTGAACCCTAATCAACGGAAGAAGTCAAGGACGGAGGGTATTCAATCTGTTCAGGATGAAGTTATCAGTCATCTGCGGAGTCTTGGTGCGAAGGGGGTGAGAAACTTGTTTGAAAAGTCATCAGATATCCATTGGCAGCGACACAGACTCAGATGGAGTACCAATTGTGGTCTCACAGGCAGAGGACACTGACCCGTTCGATGACACAGTACCGCAGGTGTTGGCGCCAGGTCTGAAGAAGGCTGAAGAAGTAGCATATGAAGGTGACGATTCGTGGCTAAAGTTGGTGAAGACCTTACCAAGCAAGTAGACGACTGGAGTGGAGAATGTCATTAAATCTGTGTACCCGTGGATGGATGCGATACATCTCCAGAAGCAACACCGAGGCCACTTGTTGGAGCCCAAGGACTTTGAAAGTGTGCACCATGCAGTCTTTTGGCATGCAGCGTATCATGGCCATAAACTCCTGAACGCGGCAATGGAAGGCATGGAGGTCGACGAGAAGACGTTATGGGGGGATGCACTGAAGAACGACTCTCTTGCGTATGTCTATTTTGTGAAGAAGAACGTCGAGCTTCGAGAGAGAGGTTTCTGTATTCTTGACGGCTTTGCATCGGATGGAGAGTTGGTGAAGCTGACAGAGAGTTTGAGCAAGCTCATTGACGGGGATGTTAGTGTGGAATTACTGGACTTCTTCCGAAGGGACTTCGAGAGGGCTCCAGACCTTAGGATATCAGAGAACCGAATCACATGGATACCGATCATCAACGCAGATGGTGGGAGGTACATGACTACGAGAAGAGGCATAGTGGATGACATGAAGGCAGCCGTAGAAACACATGTGCTTGTGAAGAAGAGAGCTTTACTGGATGCCCGACTGGGACAGATATGTGCTTTAATGGGTTTACAAGATAATAGGGTGGAAAAGGAGAGGATGTATGCGCCGAAGACGGGAGGGAGGGTGTTATGCACTGCAGTTGGATGCAAGCGGCAGCAGTTACATACGGATTTCCCGACCTCGGCGAATGAGGATAAGCTGGAAGAAAAGAAGAACCCGGGGTACTTTATGCTGGTGTCCGGAAGTGTGTCGTTTCCAATTTGGGTATGTGAAGGGTCTCATACACACTACGCAGTTACTCCCAAGGCATTTGAAGGTTTGGCACGGGGGATGTTTGTGAGGAAATTTTTCGTTCCGCCTAAGTCTATATTTATTGGAAGAGGTGATGTGTTCCATGCAGGCGCTTCAAATGAGGATGGAAGATTCCCCGAGATTCCCTTGTTTCGTTACCACATGTACATCGTACCTGAGAAATACAACCTCCCGGATGCGGTACACCTTAACCCACACTTTCGACCTCAGTTCAAGGAGGATGAAGACCTGGTTAGTATGAAGGAGAAGAGGAAGAATCCAGAACCGTCGAATTTGGAGGAGGAGAATGATGAGGTGATAGTAGAGGAAGGGGAAGAACAGTATGAAGAAGATGACGAAGATGAGAATTATGAAGTGGAGGAGATTGAAAACGATCTTGAGGATGGCGAAGAGGACTGAGTGAATATGTGATGAAACTTTGTAGTAATCTATGTGTCGAATATAGTTTCGAAGTAAATGATCTTGTGAATCGAGAGAAAGTTTAAGAATTGTGGAAGCGACGACTCTACCCAAGATTGAAGGGAAGGATAGGATACCATACCAAACACTTCAATCCTGGAGAGCGTCATGAATATGTGGGAACTATGTTTGTAGAGAAGAGATTCTGTTTAATTGAAACATGTATCAGTTATGTACTTATGTTCGTATACTACTTGTCTCGCACTTGGTGAATAAGTCAGCCAGAAGGCAGTAGATGTTGTGTCGGGGGTCTAGGGTGCTCACCAATGGCGCACAAGTATCGCTTTGCGTTGATTCTTGGTGCGTGTTTGACGACTCCGGAGCATACAAGTAGTACAATGAACAAGGTGTTTGTGAGGAGGGGCGGGATATCTCTGTACGAACCAAAGGATTCGGGGTCCAAAGACTCGGAGAGTGTGTGTGCGAAGAAAACTGGGACCACTCTGTTCAGAAAAAGTCTGATAGAAAGCAGGAAATCCTGAAGGAACAAAGCTTTCCGGAACGAGTTTAGAATACAACGGCAGTACGGATTTAGCCCTCTTCTCCGGTATACCACCCGATTGGAGAGCGGAACTATGTTGTTGAACGTATGTTTTGTAGATAAATAGATCCCAAATGTGTTGATGAGAATGGTGAAGAAGCCGAAGAAGAAACCGCCGGGGAAGAAGGAAATACATGCAGTTTTGAGAGAATCCATGACATCGATTGGAGGAGGACGGAGCTGATAGGTGACGAAGATAGAGAGGTTGAGGACGATAAGCCCACCGATGCCCATGCCGAGGTATTTATTCCTCAGTGCCGAAACGGTGCTGGATGTGTGCGACGGAGTCATTGGACCATATGCGAGTCTACCATACCTTGTGGCGTGAAGAGAGAATGCCAATTCAAACAGAATAATGTGAAACATAGTTTCGAGCATGCTGTACAGGATGGTGAATCCCAGTTGTGTTTGGCGGGAGGAGCGATCGTAGAGAAGAGCGTGTGTTGTGAGAGGCTTTATAATCCCATAGAGAGCTCCTATGGCTACTGAAACGAAGAGAGAGAATGCCAAGAGAGAGGATAGCGAGAGCATGTTCAGGGGATTATGTGAATAAGACCGAGCCTCTGACATGTAGTTGGGTAGCTCTGAAAGATTCCCAATTGTGTGGAAGAAGGGAGGATGTTCAAGGACTCGGTCATGAATTGAAACTTCGTGAAGTATGTCATAAACATCACTGAGTTCATCCAGCAGTTCGGGGGATAAAAGGGTCTGGACTCCTCGAACCGTGGCTTCCCCGGTGTCAACGTCGTACTTCAGTTGAAGGCAGTCGTCAAAGGTGATGTATGTCCTATGGGGAAATGCGTTGAGATGGATAGGTATGAGAGCAGTTTGGTTGCGAAGCTGTACATGCGATACCTTGTGGATGTTTTGGAAGTCCATTGTGAGCTCTGCTGCCTGTGAGTAGGTAGGAAAGAGGAGAAGAAATGAAGAAAGAAGGGGCGAGGAGAAGATATATTTATTGAGAACGAAACGAGCAGATATTACCTATAAAGAGGTGTATCGAAGGAGCTATATCTATGTTTTGTTTCCTTTAAGGCTTGTAAATTTGAAGTGAAGAAGGTGTTCATAAACGAGTGGCGAACTTAGCTTCTGTGATGGAAAAGCTATGAAGAGACGGAGTACATGAAGAGTAAAATGTAGGGCGATGAAGAGGACGGAAGAATCATGATATGATGGTAGTGGTATGATTTCATTTCATATACTACTGGCATGAACCATGTATGAAAAGGGACGCCCTTCTCGCAACGGTTGGGAGAACATGGAGAATGAGAAGCATAGAGAGTGTTCAAAAGTGAAGAATTGTGCTAGTAAATATGAAAATAATTGCGATGCAGAGGTTGGACGGATATGAGCGGGTGCGGCGGTACTACAGTGTCATGGGACGAAAGCGTCTACTCTTGGTACACCGTGATCGGTTTGCGAAGGAACGATCAGCGAGTTCTGTTCTTTTCGGCTTCCCTGATTTCTCTTCTTTCGATATCCCTTTTGCTCTTCTACCAGATCTTCTACCAACGCGACCATAAGCGATGACGATTCGCGTTCGAACATTAGGTGGCCGTGGGAGTCGGACGAAGGGGTACGGTCGCACAAGAAGTTAAAGAGTGTGTTCGAGGAGGAGGAAGAAAAGGACGAGCTGGACTGGTGGGCCACTGCAGTGCTGGGGTGTGCCGGAGCGATGGGGACGCGCATGGGAGAGGACGTGGGTCGACTGACGAAGAAAGTGACAGGGTTCGTGGTAAGGGAACTGAGGGGGATGAAAGAGGAGCAGAAGAAGATGATGAAACGCATTGAGAATCTGGAGGGGAGCTCGAAGGAGGTGAATGGGAGGAAGAAGGGCGGGGTAGGGGGTGTGGAGGGAACGCCGGTAACTCCGGCGCCGAAGACGAAGATCGTGAACGGCGTTGGGGTACGAGTGTGCATCGGAAGCGAGGACGAGGATGCGAGAGACTTTGTACCGGCGACGGATAGTTTTGGGGCGGATGAGGTGATGGAGGGAGAATTGGTGAGGAAGAGAGGTCTGAAGAGGAAGGTTGGCGAGAAGAGGTAGATCCAACCGAGGAGTGTGGGGGTAGAAGAGGATGAAATTCAGCCGAAGGTGGAGAACAAGAAAGGAAAAGGGGATAGTAAGAAGAGGACACGGGTTGGGTTCAGGACTGTTCCGAAGCCGGTGTGGAAAGGGAGCAGTGTTGTTGGATACGAGGAGAAGTGGAGCTGGGAGGATGTTGTGGAGGATGAGGAGGAAACGGTTGAGAATGATGATGGGAAAGAATTTCGTACGCTATCATTCGGGTGGAGGTAGAGGAAGGAGATGAAGGTGCTTTACTTTGATTGAGGTGATACAGTAGTTGCCGGGTTGATGGAGGTAGAAAAGCGGTGCGGGAATGGATGTGCGCAACTACCATTTCAGGAATGTTGTACTAGCCAGAGTTAGCTTACATTCATTATTTGTGTTTATTTGCAATCGACAAGTATGCAAGTGCCGTTGGTAGCTTCCAGATCGAGCTACCACCTAATCCGTCTGAGTATACTAGGTACAAAAACTTTCATGTCATGGAGGTGAACTAGCAATTATGTCCGCTTTCACTCATTCTACAAATTCTGTAGTATTGCTTGAATAAATGAAAGTATGGTATCCAAAAAAATTTTTTTTGGCTTGCACATAGCCGTACATTCAATTCTTTGCACATTTTTTAACGATTCAATCCACAAAATAGCATTCTAGCCTCTTGACATAGCGTTCCGGAAACACAGACGTTGGCGCCAGAGCCTCACTCGTGTAGAGTCCACTCAGGAGAGCGCTACTCGACAAAGAGTTCACTTAGAAGTGCTCGGGTTGACTTTACAAAGGTGCTCGCGATGACGAGGTCGAGCTCACCTAAGTAGGTCTAAACTAACTATGTACACGTGATGTACACCCGCAGGGGTCCGTACACGTGGCTAGCCCAGTGTCAGGCACCTCAGGTGCACTACCTATTGTCCCGTAATATGCACACACACGGTGGTGTAGTACACGCGTCCACCTAGCAGTATTGGCCAGCAATGGCAACCCTGATTACAGGTAACCGTGGGAAAGCCATTCCAAAAGAAACCGCCAAAATTGGGTCCAACTCATAACTCTTCGAGTGCATCCTCGTATCACTCCCCTGAGTATATGAGGCGCATCATCCTGATAACCACGCAAATTGCGTTGCTCTACATCTCCCCCTCTTTAGAGCCGAGAACGACTTCGAGGCTGAAGTTTTGTGCGAAACGCAAGTACGTAAATACGTCACAGTCATGAGCGGTACCAACTCCTCGGTTTCTATACCTCGCAAGCGCGATACACACTCAAGCGAACAGAGTATTCAAGTATCCGAACTCGATCACAGTACATCATCTGTCATTCCGATGAAGCCGAATCAGTTTCCTCATCACCCGACGGGTCAGGCGAGCGCGTCGAACTACCCTCAGCCGGGTTCTGCGACGGCTCCACTGCCTCAGTCTCAACCGATGGTCCCGGTGAACGTTCCGTTATGGAACTCAGCGCAAGCGATGCCGCTGATGGCGAACCAAGCTGGTTGGATATCGAGGGAATCTCTCGCAGTACGCGATCCACTCCGTGATGGGTTTGCGTTCAGCCGTGCACCGTGGTTTCATCCGGTAGCTGTTAACGATGACACTTTCCTGGAGTCGTATGCCGAAAACGGCTTCCTACCGGGCGGTCTGCCGTTAGCGGTAGTACAAGCCCCAGAATGGAAAGTTCGTATAGCGATCGACCCGATGCTCCTCCGGTACGATACCCGCGAGGGTGAGAACCTGAACACCGCGCGCGCGGAACACGCGAAGTTGGCGTACAGGAGACTCAGTCGAGTGCACCTCGAGCACCTGGTTCCACCGTCATATGGGTTCGATACTCCGTTCTACCGTACTTTCGGTGAAGTCCGATATGGAGAAAATTTGGCGGCGTTCGACCATGCGCGGTACGCTGGCGATGGCCCGACCACATTGAGGTTGATGTTGTGCTGGAATCGGCCCATACTCCGAGCGGAGTTCCGTTATCTTCGCAAGAACGCTTCCCAAGGTGGGTTCGTCAACCGCATTCGGTTTGAGCGGAAAGCTCGTTCCCCTCATGGGTATCTGATTCCGTATCCGAATATCGAGACCGAGAGGTACAGACCGCAGGCCTGTGTTGGACGGTTCCCTCCTCTACCAGATTGGTGGCGTGATGTGGAGGTACCCAAAGGGTGTTTTGCAGAGCTGCCTCCGTGCTTGAGTTACATCGGCTCCCGATTGATCAACGATCCGCGTTCAGGATGGTGGGTTCTCGTAGCCGGCGAGTGGGCCGCACGCGTAGCAGCGTTTCTCCTCTGGGAGGCTTACGACAACTACCGTGTTTGGTATATTACGCCGATGCTTCGCAGCATTATCCGCTCGCTAAATTTGCACACTCCCTTGGTGTCCGAAGAGAACGTGGATGAGATCCATTACATCTTGGATGTTCTCGATGGAATCGATTGGGAAACGGTGCCCCGTTCGCAACGCGGGAAAGGTCCTCGTCGTCACTACGACCGCTCACCCGGTAGAAGACATCCCACTGCAGGAGATTTCGTGTATTACGACCCATGGGAGGGTACGATGACGACTAGTGCGTATGCAGAGTGGGCAGCGAACCAGCCACGGTCGATTCCAGAGAGTCACCCCGTTGGGTTCATGTTCAGTGACACCTGGGTGGCCCCAGTCGATCTGGATGATCCGAACATGGATACTGGTGGAGAGGCGGCGGCCGCACTCGTCGAGATGGACCAGGAGTTGGTGAACGACCTACCGGCGGTGAATCAGGTGTTGCACGCCAGCGGCGGGGTACCCCAGGCTCCTGTGGGTTGGAATGTTCCGACTCAAGCGAGTGTTCCGGTGGTGGGTCCGGCCCCTGTAGCGGCTACCGTTCCTTCGGTCCTTCCGCCCCCGACAGCTCCGGTCGCTCCGGGAGATTCTCCGGCGAACATCGCGATGTTGCGCGCCAGTCTCCAGAACGCTGGAATTATCGTGCCCGATCATCTCACCACTATGGCAGGGATACTGACTTACGCCGTTCCGCACCCTTCGCAGGGTCCCTCCGGTAGCGGCGGTGCCGGTCCCTCATCGGGGGTGTAAGATGACCAGCAGGGCTGGAGGACTTGGTCCTTAGTATAAGATAGAAACAGTAAAACCATCTAGTGGTAACTTTCCCTTCACCCTTTTGCCTGTTCTCCACGAACTTGATCGATCTTCGATTACTTCTTCACTCACACTGTGTTCAAGTGTACTTCACTTCCCTGGTGCTTCACTTCTTTGGTGCTTCTTCTACTCCAACCGTTTTAAATCGGTACAACCGGCAATTCGGTATGCTCTTCTTTCTTTCTTCTCACTTCCTCTAGTTCAGTCTTCACCGCTTCATTGGTCTTCTTCCTTCATTCATCCCCCACACAGAAGGGGTCAACTCTCCATTCTGAGTCTTCTGCATCGCGGTATAGTTGAAAGCTCCTCACCGGGAACGGTTCTTATCCCACCTGGGCTTGGTCCAGGTTGGACGGCAAGGCTGACCGAGGTCGACGGTGGTATGAAACGATCTTCGACCTAGGTAGGTGCTCGACCGGCTCCATGGTGTCCTCCTCGGCGGAGTAGCCATAACATTGCACTTGGTACAGTACCGTCCCATCGGGGTCTACAACATGACGTACGATACGTTCGATCACGTATTCCTGCGGGTACACCTCGGTGTTTGACTGCTCTCCTTCACCCATTGTGGTTTCGTACCTTCGAGGGTGGCGAGGTGGTGGCCGGCTAACCTCTAGAGGGGTTCCTCTTAGACTTAACCAGTCACGACTCACTAGGAGTTCCTCGCTGCCCGACAACTACAACATACGACAGGAGCGTCCAATCTTCAACCTGAAAGGTTCTTCTTGAAGTACTCTCCTTCTTGAGTCTGACGAGCTTCGGCTCGTCTTGGTTGGGCTTCCGACCGTCCAACGGTAGCTTCGGGATTCTGAGCTCCCTCTTGCTATCCAGAAGGATCGTCCGTGCGACGGAGAACGGGCAGGGTCTCGCTCGTGCGCCATGGAGGCGGATTGACCAATCACGGTGCATATCGCGGCCTTCTGGTTGGCCAGGCGATGGCACGTGTGAGCCACGAGCTACCCTAACAGGTTTCCGTTCGCCTACGGTTGGCGACCGTACATCGTGCACCGTGCACGTGTGGTACTCGCGCACGCGACTTACTGTCAGGAGTTCCCCCCGTCGGCGGTGCTTTCCATACGTCACCACGTCACACAACGTGTTACTCTCCACTTGGGTGTGTCATGAGTCCTCTGCCACGTGGCGTGGGTGCACCATCGACGGTTTCCAAACTCGTACTTCGTACTTCACCTTTCCAAGGTTGTTTTCCCAAATAATACGCGGGTAAGTACGACTTCTCGTTTCCTCATACCACGGCGTGGTTAACACCGGTCGGTAACATTGAGCTGATCTACCGCTTGCGGTTCTGCGTTCTCCGGAAAGCCCGGGTCTACAGATACTGTCTTCTCCGCTCCGCGGGTGGTGACCTCACTCAGTTGTGGTGTTCCCGACGGGGTTACGTTATCCACAGCGGTGTGTACCCCCTGGGTGGGTCGTGTCGTTTCCAGCGCATTGCTCAACGAACTCGACGGAGTATCACCACGAGGTACAGCGCCTCGGCGCACCACAACGCTATCGGTAGAGACCGCGAGATTGGTTGCGGTACCTTGCGACACAGTGTGACCGTGCGACGCCGGTTTAACGGGTTCCGCACTTTCCTCCCCCTCCTTAGGCGGTGGCACGGGAGCCACGACGTCCGGTGGGGGGTCAACTCTAGTTGAGTTTTCCTCTTCGTCTCCCGCAACGGGTTGTGCTACCCGCGTGGGTGATTCTGACTTCGGTAGATCCGATAAGCCGCGATCAGGTCGGAGAGTCGCAGGGCGCGAAGATACGACCTGTTCGTCCCCTGTAGCTTCACCCAGTTGGGTGTTAACGTGAACGTAGGGTGGTGGGGCCAGCGCGACACGGTCTAACGATATCCGTTCGTGGAGATTATTGATATCCAATACTACGGTATCGTCCGTGACGGAAATAACCTTGTAGGGTCCTTCCGCGATAGGCGAGAGCTTGTGGCGGCGTTCCTTCTCCAGATTATAGTATTCTTTGCGGAGAAATACCATATCGTCTGGTTTGACCTTTGGTAATGGGTTCTTAACCTTCGCATCGAAGTTGCGCTTATAAGCGGCCTGCGCCTTATCCATCGCTGTGCGAGCGACCGGTACCATTTTGGTTAACCAATCCTTCCAAGCGTTCCTGTATAACCCAACAGACGGGTACGTAGAAAGCGTTTCTTGAGCCTCGATTGCAACCGGTGGCGGTACTCTTGACAGTACCAACTCAAAAGGTGCTAGCTTCGTTACCCGGTGGACTTGGGTGTTGTACGCATACGTAATAGCGTCCATATACAAATCCCAATCCTTAGGATGATCTGCCACATAAGATCTTAATGCATTTAGCATGGTACGGTTAAATCGTTCTACCTGACCATTTGTTTGGGGGATGAATGAAGGAAGAAGACCAATGAAGCGGTGAAGACTGAACTAGAGGAAGTGAGAAGAAAGAAAGAAGAGCATACCGAAATGCCGGTTGTACCGATTTAAAACGGTTAGAGTAGAAGAAGCACCAAAGAAGTGAAGCACCAGGGAAGTGAAGTACACTTGAACACAGTGTGAGTGAAGAAGTAATCGAAGATCGATCAAGTTCGTGGAGAACAGGCAAAAGGGTGAAGGGAAAGTTACCACTAGATGGTTTTACTGTTTCTATCTTATACTAAGGACCAAGTCCTCCAGCCCTGCTGGTCATCTTACACCCCCGATGAGGGACCGGCACCGCCGCTACCGGAGGGACCCTGCGAAGGGTGCGGAACGGCGTAAGCCAGTATCCCTGCCATAGTGGTGAGATGATCGGGCACGATAATTCCAGCGTTCTGGAGACTGGCGCGCAACATCGCGATGTTCGCCGGAGAATCTCCCGGAGCGACCGGAGCTGTCGGGGGCGGAAGGACCGAAGGAACGGTAGCCGCTACAGGGGCCGGACCCACCACCGGAACACTCGCTTGAGTCGGAACATTCCAACCCACAGGAGCTCTAGGTCGGGAGACCACTTTGTGGGGCAAACTCGGAAGAGTGAAACCCACCAGACTGTCCGAAGGTCCGCTCTCGTGAGAGATGGCAGAGCAGTGACAGAGCCCTCTGTACCACCGTAACTCGGTTGTAAGGCCGAAGTGGCAACTGGCTATACCTACAGAGGTGCTAGGCCACGTCGTGAGGAAACGATGAGAAACTCTAGAGATGGGGTGGTAGGTGGTCGTAAATAGATTCTTTACACTCAAGATCCGACAGACGTCCTGGAAAAACTTCGACGTGAACTGTGAACCGTTATCTGATAAAAGATGAACCGGTGGACCGTACACAAAGACTCAGTGGGTGACAAAAGCTTGTGCAACCACGGTGGCCGTAATCAGTTTCAGCGGGACTGTCCGTACCAACTTAGAGAACCGATCGGTGATAACCAGAAGGTATCGATTACCTCTTGCGGTTCTGATCAATTCACCTAAGATATCGGTAGCGATAAACTCCAAAGGAGACCGTGCTGGGAACAGCGTTAACTTCTTCGCGTACTTACGAAGTTTCACGTTATTCTTAGCGCACTCGGTGCAATAGCGTCGTACTGCGTAGCAGTCCAATGCCATTGACGGCCAGTAAAAATCCCTACGCAGGGTCAAGTATAGTTTTCGACCTCCTGGGTGGGCTCCTACCTTCACATAGTGTGTCATGACCAACACACGGTTTTGCAGCGAGTATGGGACCACAATTTGGGTATACGCTTCAACCAACCTAACCAGGTACCCCTGATCGTTAACCTGAAAAGGTATACGATCTCCTCCATTGAGAAGAGCGCGAATTCGCGTACAAAACTCATCCGTTTGCTGTTCTCGGATCATCTCCTCGGGAGTGATGGGTACAAAAGATCCAGTCAAGGGATCCAACTTCTCAGAAGTGAGCAGGATGTCGTCACAGATGTCATCCGACAAAGATTCGACCCAACCTGCTTGTTCTTCCACCATAAAGCATGGTATGTCCAGATCGTCAACTGGTGCCGCTTCTGCATTTGTTCCCAAGCGGGAGAGTGCATCTGCCTGCAGATTCAACGTTCCTTTTTTGTACGTAACTGTGAAATCGAATTCCGATAACCTCAAGCGCCAACGCATCAAGCGTCCTGATGGTTCCGAGATTTCCATGAGCCATCGGAGAGATGAGTGGTCCGTATGTACCGTAAAATGGTTGCCCATAAGATATGGCCTCAGTGTAGTTAGAGCCCATACAACGGCTAAGCACTCTTTCTCCGAAACTGAGTAGTTACGTTCGTGTACGTTCAAGGATCGCGACCAGTATCCCATTGGATGTCTCACGCCGTCTTCCGTGACCTGAAACAGGGCGCAACCAACCTGGTGTGCACTGGCGTCACTGTCTACTTCGAATGGAAGTCCTAGCTTAGGCAAAGCCAAGATTGGCGGTGAAGTTACTGCGTCGATTAATGCCGAAAAGTCAGACGCTTCCGCGTCGCCTAGGGGTTCCAGTTGAACTGGTTGACCTTTCCTCAAAAGGTGGTAAAGAGGGGTCGCAATATCTGCGAAGTTCGGGACAAAACGCCGATATACATTACAAAGACCCAGAAAACTGCGGAGTTCCGTTTGTGTCGTGGGGTCTTTCGCTTCCTTCAGCGACTTCACGCGAACTGCGTCAACTGAGAGCTGTCCAGGTCGAATGATATGCCCTAGGTATTTGACAGAATCTGTGAAGAACTCGCACTTCTTGAGTTTCAGCGTAATGCCTGCGTCCCTGAGGACTCTCATGACGTCCCGGACGTGTGTTAAGTGGTCATCAAGGTTATCGGAGAACACGATGATATCGTCAAGATACACCAAGCAGGTCTTCCACTTGAATCGAGCCAAGAGGATATCGATAGCACGTTGAAACGTAGCCGGTGCGTTGGTTAATCCGAACGGCATTCGTTTAAACCCGTACAAACCTTGGTGGCACACAAAAGCAGTTTTGTCCTTATCCTTTTCATGGATCGGAACTTGCCAGTATCCCCAATTGGCATCCAAGGCGGTGAACACTGTAGCACTCCCAAGCGAGTCAATGTATTCGTCCATCCTGGGTATGGGATAAACGTCTTTGACGGTGACCGAATTTAGACGACGGTAATCAATACAGAATCGCCATGATCCGTCCGCTTCTGGAACTAGCACCACGGGTGAGGCCTAAGCGGATTGAGCCGCCTCTATGACGCCAGCGCGTAACATCTTCTCAACCTGAGATTTCTCTTCTTCCCTAGCTTTGGGACCAGCCCGGTATGGGTGTTGGGAAATGGGGCTAGTACCTGGAAGTAGGTCAATACGGTGCTCCGTGATTCCAATTGTCCCGAGGGATCCATCCCACATGGGTGTGAACTCCCTCAACATTTCTCTTAGCTTACCTCTATGAGATTCAGGTACATGATCAAAATTCAACTGTTCCAGTTCCTTGACAGGGTCTGTATTTTCCGTTCCTGGTGGCAACGCTTTACCCTCGGTGGGTGCCAGCGATTCGGTGACTTGGCTCGCCGGGGTAACCGATGCGGTAAAAGCGGTTTCCGCTGATCCCTCCCCCTCCTTAGCATCGGTTATACCGAGAACATCCGCAACGGGTATCTTCTTCGGTACGATAGCAGCAGGGTGTGGGAGAGTAGTACCAAGGATTTGGTTTTTAGCTAACCACTGTCGGGTTGTGCCAAAGTTGGCGACCAAAACTCTGAATGGTTTGTCGGGTTCCACCGAGATTACTCCGTTCGCTAAAGCGAGTTGCTTCTGATCATACAATGATGGCAATGGTTGTACCACACGTAGACCAGACTGCTTAGTAGTTATGGTGACCCAAACTTGGGATTGCGCAGGGATTGCGATGGCATGAGCCACATGGGGCTTAGATGATACCGGGTCGACGGTTGGAACTTCCTGTGCAGCAGGGAGCGGGACGCGCTTGCGTGTAGCTCTCTTTAGCGGTTTTCTTACAATCGGTATTTCGGAACTATCATCCATGGTAACAACTCGAGCTCGAGGTCGAATCGCTTCAACAAAACGATCACAAAAGTCACAACCGAGTATCACCGGTGCGGCAATGCTTTTGCAAACCATGAAATCCACTTCAACCATACAGGTTCCTAATCGTACCATGAGAGGTATGTACCCAAGAGTACGCAACGGGTTATTGTTGGCATCCGCGATGTCCAAACCTGGGCCATGACGAATTTCATCGCGTAGCGCGGGTGGCACCAACTCAAGGTGAATCAGGTTTGGTGCAGCTCCTGTATCCAACATAGACAACTGTCGAACCATGAACTGGTTAGACAAGCCAAGATCGGCATAAACTTTGTAGTTTCTCTTGGCCATCACAAGAGCTCTTTCCGGAATACGGAGATTACGGGACCGTATCCACGGACGACGTAGAACCGAAAGGTGTTCTGAGCTCACGTCAGTTGTAGCCGCTATCCTTGAAAGGATTCTAACAGCTGGGGAGCGAAGCTGTGACGCCTCGGGCGCCTTCAACTTTGGCTCGGAAGGCGCCCCTCCCGTAGGGGAAACTCCCGAAGTCAGTTTTTCTGAACGGGGCTCACCGAATTCGGTGCGTGGACTCCGTTCGGGGGGCCTAACTGAACCCCATGCGTGGGTACTTCGCCTTGAACCTGGTTCGAAGGTGCCTGTGCCGGAACGGAGGGCTGAGCATAAACCGGAACCGGTAATCCCAGTTCAGCTCTGGCCTTATCATATTCCTTTCGTGGAACAGATTCCTTTTCCTCGGGCGTGAGGGCGTCGTAATACGCAATAATTTTCGGCCTGTGCGACGGCGGAAATACGCACTGCGTCGATACGTGACCTGGAAGGTAGCACTGGTAACATATGACCGGGGCCGGTTTGTCGCGAGGGCGATTGTCCACTCGACGTTGTGGTGCTGTGTCCTTCCACCCTGGACGGTTCAGACGCGACGAATTGTTAGCGTAAGGCAGCGGGGCTGCAGGCACCCGGACACCTTGGGCATACAATGCGGGGTCTTCTTCCGTGCTCGGAATCGAGGTTGACGGCAGGTCCATAGATCCGTAAGAATCGTGGTTACTTCCGATGAAGTGGGCGTTATCAGCATCACCGACAGCGGTTTCACGTCGCAAAACCGACATCGATCGTGACGAACTTTCCGTGAGTAGCGCTTTCGAGCGGCGCTGCCCCGGGTTGCGGGCTCGATACGTCTCTCCTTCCGCCTGGGCGTAATTAACCAACTCTAGGTACGTCATTCGGCGTTTTTCCTCGCGTCGGCGAGCGACCAACGACCGAATGGTGGGGTCCAAACCATCAACAAACATGGTACACCGCTCCTGTGCGGAATACACATTACCACATCGGTGAAACGCTTTGTTCAACCGCGTTGAATAAACCGTTTCAGATTCTCCACTCTTCTGTCTAGTGTCGCGAACAGCAAGAGTAGCGCTGTAAATCGCGTTGGAAGTCGCGTACGACCTGAGAAGGTAGTTCACGGCTTCCGGCCAACACGTGACTCCTCCTTCCGAGGCTCTCGAGGTTCCTCGAACTGAGTTGTACTGATCTTCCGCAGTCCCTGTTAGGAAGTACGGCAGTGCCACATGTGCCTGTGCTTCACTCATACCGAGTATATCGGCCTCCTGGACGAACCTGGCAAGGAAATCCAAGATAAGGATAGGATCTGTCCCCGAGAACGTCCTTGTTTCAAGGGTAACATTCAACCTTCGAATGTAGTCCTTCACCTTACCGGTTCCTTGCGAGGAGCGATTCGAAGTAACATCTTCCAACCGATAATAGCGGTATGACAACAGCTTTGTGTAGAGCGGGTCCGTCGGCTTTAACTCTTTGAGTCCCAAGTGGCGCCGTCCTTTCACGCGTGATCTCATCACTGCCTGAGTAGACTGCGTCGCTTTCGACCGTGTCGAACGTGACCTATGACGGTTGTCATCACTATCAGATGAATCTGATGAACTGTCTTCAGTCATGCCGCTCGAGTCAGAGCGCGATGAATCCGAATCATAGTGAACTCGTTTTGGGTGTCGACGTTTCTGCTTCACCGAACGATGGTCTTCATCCGCAGATGGATTTCCTTGAGGAGCCTGTGCGTCCACAGCTTCATCCATACGGATTGTATCCTCCAGCGTTTCCAAGCGCGAACGAATTCGACAGATATCGATGCGCATTTCCTCGACAAATGCCCGGTACTCCGTGACGAAGACGTCTGGGGTACCCAGATTTTCCATAATGGAATTCACGTCCCTTCTCAGAAGACGTAAGTCTCCTGAGACATCCCTCACCTGGGCATTATCAACCTGCGTCCTCAACGAGGTAACATCCTGTAGGAGTTCCACGTGAGCAGCGTGATTAATATCCAAGCGGGATTCCAACCTAGCCAACTCGGCTACGGTAGCAGCGTTAGGATTAACCATGGATGGTGTCTCAACGACGGGTTGAGCAGAACCCACATTTCCCTTGGGTGCTTCCGTAACTGAACGCGTTCTCCGGGGGCGGGGTACGACCTCAAGAGGTTACGCCTCATCTGAGATAGACCGGGACGTCGATGCAACGGGTGGAACCGCAGCTGACGACCGCGCGGAACCAGCTCGAGAACCTCGAGGCGGTTGCGGCATACTGAAAACCAGTAACCAATCTGATCCAGATGATCCAGTTAAACTCGTACACGAGTCTCCAAAGAACAAGAAAACTCAATAAACCTTCTCGGTAAACCACCACGTCAGCGGTTCACGTTCAAAAGTTGTCAACCTCCAAAACTCTAAAGAGTCCCCTGATGGTTGTCAGAAAACGGTGATCCGTCAACAATCAAGTCAATTCCACGACAGTGTCCTAAAACGGTTCTAAGTCGGGAGACCACTTTGTGGGGCAAACTCGGAAGAGTGAAACCCACCAGACTGTCCGAAGGTCCGCTCTCGTGAGAGATGGCACACCAGTGACAGAGCCCTCTGTACCACCGTAACTCGGTTGTAAGGCCGAAGTGGCAACTGGCTATACCTACAGAGGTGCTAGGCCACGTCGTGAGGAAACGATGAGAAACTCCTGAGATGGGGTGGTATCGGCAACGATGAAACACGACCAACGACAGGTGTAGTCCCGAGAGGGAAAGCAACAGAAAACAACAACCAAACAACACCCACACGCGACGGGTAGGGCCTCCTCGGCACTGTGCCCGGAGCGGGGCGAGATCCTCCAACGGTAATGCACGGGTTTCCGTAAACACGGCAAAACTCTATACAGAGTCGGATCACTTCGTAATCTAGTCCTATACCTCCTTGGTACGACCCTCAGGTCCCGACATCAACGACAGATGTTCCTCAAAGGTACCGAGAGGGTAGGACCACCGTAACCAGACGTGGCTATACTCGCGAGAGTGATAACCCACGTAGGCGGTTGGCGCCAGAACCTCACTCGTGAAGAGTCCACTCAGGAGAGCGCTACTAGACAAAGAGTTCACTTAGAAGTGCTCGGGTTGACTTTACAAAGGTGCTCGCGACGACGAGGTCGAGCTCACCTAAGTAGGTCTAAACTAACTATGTACACGTGGTGCACACCCGCAGGGGTCCGTACACGTGGCTAGCCCAGTGTCAGGCACCTCAGGTGCACTACCTATTGTCCCGTAATATGCACACACACGGTGGTGTAGTACACGCGTCCACCTAGCGGTATTGGCCAGCAATGGCAACCCTGATTACAGGTAACTGTGGGAAAGCCATTCCAAAAGTAACCGCCAAAATTGGGTCCAACTCATAACTCTTCGAGTGCATCCTCGTATCACTCCCCTGAGTATATGAGGCGCATCATCCTGATAACCACGCAAATTGCGTTGCTCTATAACAATAATGAAATAAACTATTGAAAAAATAAAATGCCCTGCCAAGGATGTCACATTAGAACGCGGATGGCGTACAGACGGAGTGCAGTTAGAGGCTAAACACCGCGAAAGATGCACTCCATTTGCACTCACAAAAATGAAAAAAGTTCTTGTAGGGCAACATGATGTCTATCCGTTTCTGCGGCAACCTTATCCCACTTGGGCGTTGTCCAGCGTCGCTGGTGTGGCCGTTCCCGCGTTGCGGTGGTACTGTACGACCTTCGAGCGCGGTAGGTGCTCGATTGGTTTGTCAGTATCCCACGATGGGCCATAGCCATACCAACGGACGTGGTATTGTAAAATACCCTTATAGTCGGACTGTCCGATAATTCGGTGGACGATGTACTCTTGAACGTACACCGGCCGGCCTTGCCCTGTTATGGTTACTTCATTGGCTGACAACCCTTGCGGGGTAGCGGTTCCCGTGCCGGGGGTAACAGAGCGCGCCTGGCTCTGCGTGGCCTGTTTTCTCCGTGGAGGGGCGTTCGAAATGTCGCTGCGTACCGCCAATCGGCATGGGCCCTTCCGCTTCGGCGGTGTTGGCGGAGCTGCGTGCTCACCGCTTGCGGCAGGAGGCTCCACCTCGGGTGGCTTCACAACCATGCGTGCACGTGAGTGCAGCGACGGTTGGCTGTAAAGCTCCCTCGGGAGAACCGCCTCACTGTTATAGGTGTCCTCCAACAGCTGCGCCGTTGGCTCTTGAGCTTCTTTGCTCGAACTTCCGTTCTGAACGGTTACTTCCCGGTTACCGCCGTTATCGGCACCGCCGGCGGCTTCCGATATCGCGATCTCGGCACGCGGCTGCACTTGCGCCGATATTTCATGTCCAGTATTTGGTGCTGTACCGTCCATGACGTGAACTATTCCCGCAGTGTCCGGTATTCCCACGGCTGTACTGCCGGTTCCCACCGAGTCACTCGGGACTTCTCTTCCCTCAGCTCGTGCCTGCTCCGCAGGATTTCCCAGACTTCCTGGTTGTTCTGCATCGCGTTGCGCGGTGGGTCGCGATGTTGCTGCGCTTTCCCCAGTGAGGCTTCGTTCCGACGACGTCGGCTCGGTGCCGGCTCGGTGCCGACAGCGTCCTTCAACTTCGCGTTATCCAGCGCGGCTGGTAGGCCACGAGGTTCTGTTGACTTAACCGAATCCGATTCTGCGTGAGTGTTCTTACCCGGCGACGGTGTAGACTTCCCGGCAACGAGGCTGTGTGTCTGGCGAGCAAGCGTGCGTTGCAGACGCGATGCCCGCCGGCGTACCGGAACATCCGGAGAGCTCCGTACGGTCCGTGCTGCTCGGTTGTCCTCACGACGCGACGTCGACAAATGACTCTCAGCAGAGCTGATATCCTCCTCCCCTTCCTTAGATGGAGCTGCGTGGGGAGTACTTGAATGTACCGCATTGCGGGGAGGTAGACCTAGCGATGGGACGGAAACGGGGGTGCCATATTGGCGATCATTTTTCGACACAGTCGGCGGGGCCGACTCTATCGGGAGGTCTGTAAGGCCTCGATGGGGGTGGGGCAGGACGGAGGGTCTTGTCACCACATATGTTTCCGGTGTTACCGGCGTTGTTGACTCCGTAGACACGGGCTCTGTACCAGACGAAGGAACCTCGGGCGAGGGTAAAGGGGCCAATACCACGCGGTCGCGGGAGATCCGCTCATGCGCGTCAGCGATCTCGACCACCACAGTTTCCGGTGCGACCGAGATTACCTTATAAGGTCCATCCGCCACAGGCGAGAGCTCATGACGTTTGCCCTTCTCAGAGTTTTAGTGTTCCTTCCGTACGAAGATATGGTTGCCCACGGTAAGTGGTTCAGGGGTTCTTCCTCGCAAGCGAGCATCAAAATCGCGCTTGTAAGCGGCTTGAGCTTTCGCCACCGATTTCCGGGCGGCCGGTACTATCTTCGTTAGCGAAGCCTTCCATTGTTGACGATAATCACCCACGGATGGGAAATTGCCCAAGGTAGCTTGTGATTCTAACGCCAATGGCGGGGGTGTCCGTGACAAAACCAGTTCGAATGGGGAAACACCAGTAGTCCTGTGTATTTGCGTGTTGTACGCAAAGGTTAACGCGTCGGTGTATAAGTCCGATGATTTGGGTGGTCAGCAACGTAAGAACGGAGAGATGCCAGCATCGTACGGTTGTACCGTTCAACCTGCCCATTACATTGGGGATGGCAAGTGGTCGTGAAGAGGTTCTTCACGTACATGATGCAACATACATCCTGGGAGAACCGGGATGCGAATTGCTTTCGGTTATCGGATAAGAACTCCACAGGAGGACCGTACACGAAGATCCAGTGCGTGGCGAACGCCTGCGCGACTGTGGACGCGGTGATCCTCTTTAGAGGTACTGTCCGAACCAGTTTCGAGAACCGATCCGTGATAACGAGAAGGAACTTATTTCCTCTCCGAGTGGTAAGCAATGGTCCGGGAATATCGATTGCCACAAATTCAAGCGGCACCCTGGCAGGGAATAGTTTCACTTTCTTGCAGTTCTTCCGGAGTTTCACGCGAGTTTTCGCGCAATCGGCACAGAAGCGTACCGTAGCGTAACAATCTACCGCCATGGCGGGCCAATAGAAGTCTCTCCTCAAGGTGAGGTACAACTTCTTTCCACCTGCGTGGCCATCTAACTTTGCGTAATGCGAAAGGTGTTGGATCTTCGTCTGCAACGAGTGTGGTACCACAACTTGTGGGTGTGACTCGACTGTCCTTACGAGATAGCCGATGTCGTTGATCTCGAATGGGAGGGTTGCTCCACCGTTGAGTAGGGCACGGATCGTGATGCAGAGCGGGTCTCCATGTTGTTCTCGGATCATTTATTCCGGTGATACCGGTACAAAATTTCCCGGTAGGGACTTTACAGACTCGGCTTTGCCTGCCACAAGCAGTTCATCAAACTCAGCGTCCATATCGTCCCAGTCATCTGGCCAGTCATCAAGCCGCCACTTCGGGGGTTCCGGTTCATCATCGTCGACAACGAAGCAAGGAATATCATCGTCCTCAACGACCAGAGTTTCCCCATTCGTGGGTAAGCGCGACAGCCCGTCCGCCTGGGTGTTCAGGGTCCCTTTTTTGTATACGACGTCGAAGTCGAATTCCGCTAGGCGCAGCCTCCACCGCATAAGGCGGCCTGATGGGTCAGAGCTATTCATCAACCACCTCTACGAGGAATGATCCGTGTACATGGTAAAGTGCACACTTAGAAGATAGGGACGGAGGGTGGATGATGCCCATACGTCTGCAAGGCACTCTTTCTCCGAAACGGAGTAGTTCCGTTCATGAACGTTAAGAGAACGTGACCAGTACCCTATGGGTTTCCGTTCTCTCTCGGGAGGGGTTTGGAACAGAGCGCAGCTTACTTGGTAGTCGCTCGAGTCCGTGTCCACGGAGAACGGCAATCTCGGTTTTGGTAACGATAGGATCGGTGCTGATGTAACAGCCTCCTTCAAGGAATTGAACGCTTCCGCTTGTGCGGGCGTGAAGGAGTCCAGTTTCGGTGGCTGACCCTTTCGAAAGAGAGCGTTGAGGGGAACCGCAATGTCCAAAAAGTTCGGTACAAACCGTCTGTAGACGTTGAACAACCGTAGGAAGGAGCGTAATTCCGTTTGGGTTCGCGGTTTCTTCGCCTTGGCTAGTGACTTGACGCGAGCTTCCTCGATCGTCAGCCGTCCTGGACGGATGATGCGTCCAAGATACTTGACGGTGTCGGTGAAGAATTCACACTTCCTCAACATGAGGGTTATTCCTGCATCACGCAGAGTGGCCATCACGTTCCTGACATGGGTGAGATGATGGTTCAGATTACAGGAAAACACGATGATATTGTCAAGGTAGACGAGACAGCTCCGCTACTTGAAGCGGCTCAACAAGATGTCGATGGCACGCTGGAACGTAGCGGGCGCGTTGGTTAGGCCGAAAGGCATCCGTTTGAAGCGGTAGGAGGCTGAGTGGCACACGAACGCAGTCTTATCGCGGTCTTCCTCCCTGACGGGGACTTGCCAGTATCCCCAATTGGCATCAAATGCCGTGAACACGGTAGCGTCACCGAGCGAATCGATTCACTCGTCCATACAAGGGATTGGGTAAGCGTCTCTTACCGTCACGGCATTGAGCCGGCGATAGTCGACACAGAACCTCCAGGTTCCGTCGGCTTGGAGAGCCAGTACCACTGGGGATGCCCACGGCGATTGCGCGTGTTCGATGACACCTGCGCGTAGCATATTGTCCACTTGGAACTGTTCTTCCTCCCGAGCCTTCGGTCCTGCCCTGTAAGGGGGTTGTGAAACCGGACGCGTTTTCGGTAAAAAATCGATACGGTGTTCCGTTGCATTTATCTCTCTAAGAGAGCCATCCCACATTGGAGTAAACTCCCGTAACACGTCTCTTAGACGTTTACTGTGTGGCTCCGATATATGACCGAGGTCAAGTTCCTCGAGTGCCTTCAAGGGGTCAACCTTGTCGTAGCTCGTGGGCTTACGCTCTTCTGTCCCTGACACAGGGTGTGGTTCCGAGTCAGTCGGTTTCTTCTCCGTTGCGACGGTATTGGTAACCGCGGAAACAGCAGGAAGTGCAGCTCCCTCCCCCTCCTTAGATGGGGCGACGTCCTCCTCGGAGGTAACTAGTCCGAGGACATCGGCACCCGTCATCTTCGTCGGAAGCATCGCGAGTGGGTGCGGTGTCACAGACCCAATGACTTGGTTCTTTGCCAGATAATGGGGGGGTGCTGCCAAGAATGGCAACGAGTATCCGAAACGGAGTATCCGGTGTGACTTGCACAACACCATTCGCGACAGCGAGTTAGCACTTCTCATATAACGAGGTAAGCGGTTGAATAACTCGAAGACCGTGTTGACAGGAATTAACTGACACCATAACTTGGGCTTCAGGTGGGATGCGAATCGACGAACCGACGCGGAGCTTGGTGGACTCGTGCGACGCCGGTGCCGGGGCCTGTGCAGCAGGGAGTGGAACTTGCTTCCGCGATGACCGCTTCAGCGGACGACGGACGATCGGTACCGACGAACCATCGTCAAGTTCTACACGCCTGAGACGGGGCCTGATTGCATCGACAAACCTGCCGCAATAATCGCAACCCAAAATGACTGGGGCAGCCAATGACCGACAAACAATGAAGTCGACCCTCACCACGGAAGTTCCCAAACGCACGACTAAGTCGATTGTTCCCAACGTTGTCAACGGGTTGTTATTTGCGTCAGCGACATCAGGAAGCACGCTGCGACGGATACGTTCCCGCAATGGCGGTGTGAGAAGGGACTCCACAATGAAGTTCGGACCTGCACCTGTGTCTAGTACAGTCAGGTAACGCACCATAAACTGGGGGCTCAGGCCAAGGTCAGCGCACACCTTCTAGTTTTGCTTGGGCATTACCATGATTCGGTCCGGGATCCGGTTATTCCTTACCCGTATCCACGGTCGACGCAGAACACCGAGGTGCTCCGAATCCGCGTCTGCGCCGTCTTGTCTCGAGAGGACTTTCACCGGGGAGCGAGACAACGACGCCTCGGGTGCCAACAGCCTCAACTCTGACGACGCCTCTCCCGAACCAGAGACTCCCTCGTTCAGTTTTCCTGAACTTCCGCCTGCGGCGGCTGCTCAGGTTCCTCGGCAACGAGTGCTTGGGCTCGCTGGCCGCGGGGTCCCGCGTTAGCGGTGTGGTGTTCAGCAATAGTCCGAGGGTTTGGATGCACAGGCGGTGGTTGGACATTCCGCTGCAGCGGTGGTGCTGCGACAGCGTGAAAGAAGTTCGTCTTCGCACGCAAGAACGACTTCATAGGGACGGTTTTCTTCTCCTCCGGAGTCTAAGCTTCATAGTTCACCGTGACTATGAGCATATCCCTCGTCGAGAGGAGGCACTGCGGCGAGATGTGACTATGCGTATAGTAAAGGTGACAGATTGGCGTCGCCATTCCCGAACGCGGAGTACCATTTCGCGAATCGGGGAACTCTACCCTGGGGCGTGTGTCTTTCCATCCAGGCCGTTGAAAACGGGTTGCTTCGTTCGCATACGGAATCCTTGGCCCGTTCACACGGTTGGAATCTGCGTAAAGCAGCGTACCCTCCTGAGCTGTATCGAAAGAAGCCTCCGTCGTCGACGGTAGCTCCGTAGTTGGAATAGACCTCAGGCCTTCCTGGCCCAACTGGACGTTGTCATACTCATTTGGGGGGGGCTCGCTCGCTAGCAGCGATAAAGATGGGGACCTAGTCACCACCATCAACGCCTTGGCGGACTTCGACCTGGGGACAGACCTCGTGCACGAAGTGCATCACCCTCCGCTCGAGCGTACTGGACTAAATCGAGGTAAGTGATCTTCCGCCTATCCTCGCGGTAGCGGGCGACCAAGGTCTTGGTAGCCCGGTCGAGGCCGTCGACGAATATCGTGCAATGTTCCCCTGCGGGGTAGAAATTACTACAACGGTGGAAAGCCTTGTTCAGGCGTACCGAATAATCGGTTTCCATCTCTCCAGACTTCTGCCGGGTGTCCCGGAGTCCCAGGATGGCCGTGCCGATTGCATCGTTGGTGGCGTACGAGCGCAGCAAGTACTAGACCGCTTCCGGCCAGCACGTGACCCCTCCTTCGGAGGCACGAGATGAGTCTCTTACAGAGTTGTACTGGTCTTTGGCCACTCCCCGTAAGAAGTTCGGTAACGCAATGTAGGCGTGGCCTTCGTTCATTCCGAGAACATCGGCCTCCGCCACGAAACGGGCGAGAAAATCAAGCACCAGGACTGGGTCGCTTCCAGAAAATGTCTGGTTACGCAGTGAGAGCTGCATACGGCGGATGCAGTCCTTCACCTTACCGGTACCACGGGGTGGGCGATCCAATGAGGAATCCTCCAAACGGTAGTACCGGTATGAAAGTAACTTCCGATACATCGGGTTCGTCGGCTTCAGCTCCTTCAGCCCGGAGTACTTTCGTCCCTTCGATTGGATACGAACAACACCCTGAGTGGCCGATGACTGCTTAGAGCGTTATGAGTGCCCTGCACGACCATTGTCGGATGAGGAATCGGATGAGTCCGAAGTAACCGGAACATCCGGAGCGTCGTCTGACGAACTCGAGTCCGAGTCGTAGTACTGATTGTCTTCCTTGACCTTCCGTCTGCGGCGAGATTTGTCCCGACCGGTGTTCTTGTCGCGATGCGACACTTCACCCGGCTCCGCCGGAGTGGCGAGTTCCGCGATAGCGCCCTTCTCCAACGTCTCCAGACGGCTTCGAATCCGATCGAATCCGGTCTCAGTTCCTTCCACGATGGCAGCGGGTCCTCCAATGCATTCCAGCATGGAGTTGGCATCGTACGGTAGGACACGGAGATCCTCTGCAACATCCTTCACAGGAAATGTGCGAAATTCCTCCCGAAGAGTCCGAACTTCTCCCGCGAAAGAACTATGGGCTCCCATGAGGGAATTGTGAGCAGCTCGCAGCATGCGAACCTGCTCTTCCAGGGTTGTACCCTGGGGGTTTTCAACCCTCTCCGGACGGGACTGAGACGCCTCGGCGGTAGCCTTGACCTGCCCGGCAGGAGCCGGTTCGGCAACAGCAGATGCCGGTGCATTCCCCTCAGTGGGGGATCAACGTGGAAAACGGAAGTGTCCAGCGCACCGGTGGGTTAGACGTCCGCAAGGACGGTCTGTTACCCAGGGTAAATCCAGGGCGAACTGGTATTATCGAAGGAGGCCGACCATCCGTCGGATTACCACCGTTGGTGGAACGACTGCGAGTGATCGCAGGCTCTGCATCGGAGGGCTTCCGAGACATCGGTATCCAATCCAACCGTTACACGGGAACTTCCAGAAGAAAACGAACCTCAAAGAGGGTACAAAAAAGTGCGTCAAACTTCCTGTCTTCTAAGTCGGGAGACCACTTTGTAGTGCCATGCTTGCGAGTAGGAAACACCACGAAGATGTTCGGGATCTTCGTCTACTGATGGCAACCCAGTGAACAGAGCCTCTCTGGGCTGGCGTGACTAGCCGGGTGTAAGACCGGGGCCAGACCGTCAAGATGGGGCGTTGAGAGTTGAGTAGGGCAGGGTGACGCACACGTGAGTGTAGCAGCCTCGAAAGAAGGACGAGACCACAGAGTGGGGAAAGGGAAAGAGAGGGAAAAGAGAAAGAGATAAGAGAGGTACGGCGTATCGCCGGGGTATTCCCTATACAGGGTCGAACACAAACAACAAAGGTGAAACACTCCCAAAGTTGGGTTCTGCGGGGACGCAGGGTAGATAGCCGCACCGTGACAACGGGGAGTCTCTCCGATAAGAAGTTGTGGGCCGCCGAAGGCGAGAGTGGCTAGAGCCAAGATCGTTGAAGTAGGATCAACCAGGTTGGCGAACTTTACTGGTGCGACGGCGGCGACGCCGTCGCACTAAGTAGTGTCCTCACTAAAATTAATAAATAATATTAACTAAACATCCTACTAGTTGTGGCAAACGCCCAGGTGTAGTGGCCAACCTCCGATCAGCTCCACCGTGTCCCACGTGTCCAAACCATCTCGATTGCAACCACTAGTTACTACTAGTCATATACTGGTGTGTACCAGGCAAACCCGTGAACGGGAATTATGACTACGTCCAGCGAAATTCTTCATAGATGAGCGTTGCACTACACCGTGTTTAGCAAAATGTTGAATATAAGTCGTATCAGCGTCGCATATGTGCCGTATGAGAACCTGGTGCATGACGGATGATGGCAGATGTAATGGAATAAAAAAGCGTAGTTTTTTGAGATCGGCACTGTGTCGGTTGTGTGCGAATACTATCCATAAAGCAACCATCCGCACGTTATAACTACGACATACATACGGCAAACATCAGTTTTTTGCCCATAACAGTCACATATTGG
>VCMS01000273.1:31900-105734 GCA_022539475.1 Gracilaria domingensis | reverse complement strand
AATAGTAACGCCCTCAGGAAAGGAGAGTTAAGAAGCACTCGCAAGAGGAAGAAGACTCTATGAAGAGGAAAAGGAAGCTCAGAAGAGGAAGAAGCACTCGCAAGAGGAAGAAGACTCTATGAAGAGGAAAAGGAAGCTCAGAAGAGAAGAAGCACTCGTAAGAGGGAAGAAGCACTCGTAAGAGGAGAGAGATCACCCCGGAAGGGAGAAGTTAAGAAGTATACACCTTGGAAGAAGGGAAGAAGTCTTGAGATCAAGAGAAGTTCACAGTTTACTGGTCAATGTTACTATGTTGTGGCTCGCTAGTCGAGCACACAACGGCCAAGTTATTGGGTATCAGCTAGGAAGGACTCCCTAGAGGAGAAGCTGCACGAGTTACTCGGATTCCTGCTGGTCTCCAGCGTTCGCAAGCTGCGCAATTAGCGCGTCGCGCATCTGCGAGACGTCGCCAGATGTCGAGTCGGAGATACCAGCCTCGCTGAGGAATTGAGCTATCACGGCAGCCCGTGCTTCGTCGGTAAGTCCCGCGTTCGCGGCTTCGTTCGGCGTAGCCGACGCCGCCATCGCAGGCGAAGCAACATTCTCCGCTGGAGTCGGAACCGCCACAGGCGTAGGAACAGGAGCCACTACGGGCCCAGGAGCCGCTAGAGGCGCAGAGGGAACATTCACCGGAGTCGAGAAGATCGCGTCGACACCCGCTTGGGGACCTGGCACTGCTGAAGCAGGTACTGCCCCCTCCACCGGAGCTGCTGCGAAGTTGTCATCGCCATAGTCGTCACCGTCATCGGGAGCGTCATCAACCATGATGTTTTGATCCCCGACAGGGTGAAAGAACTCATCAGTCATGATGAAACCCGTTGGGTGCCCCGGAGGGATGACTCGCTCGGCATTCCGAAGAAGTTCCGCCTCGGCGTTGGTAATCGGCACCCGTGTCCAGGGGTCGTAGTAGATGTAATCACCCGACAGTGGGGACCTGCGACCCGGAGACCGGTCAATGGCAAGATCGCCTTCGTCGCGCGCGCTCTGCGAACGAGGAACCTGGTTCCAGTCGACTCCATCAATCACTCGCAAGAGGCACATGACTTCCGAGAAGTTTCCATTACCGCCAAGCGGGATAGTGAGATCCAAGGCTCGGATGAGTTGCCGCAAGCGCGGGGGAATGAACCACAGTCGATACTGGTCATATACCTCGTTGAGGAGATACACCGCTGTTCGCGCCTCCCACTCCGTGAGGACAACGCTCCACCATCCCGTAAACGGGTTTGTCACGAGCCTACTACCCACATACGTGAGACAGGGGGGGAGTTCCACGTAACAACCACGGCAGACCTCCACGGACGCCCACACAAAGGGGAGAGGAACATATCTCCCACGCATGTGGCGCGGACGAATCCGGTTTGACTCCGTGTTTTGATACGGGATAAGGTAACCCCATCGGGAGCGGGCACGTCGTTCGGGACGGATCATTGTTTGAAGGTAGTTGGACCGCGGTACGCGTGGGAGATATCGAAATTCTGCACGCAGAAGCGGACGGGTCCAGCACAGGAGATCCTGGTGAACGGGGACGTTCTGGTAACGCTCCACCACACCGGCGAGCCGGGCAAGATTCTCTCCATATTGGATTTCGCCGAGTGTTCGGAAGAAGGCCACGTCGAAACGGAAGTTCGCCGGAATCGGGCGCTCTGAGTACGTGCGAAACATGCGCATGTGCGCTACGCGAACCATGGCCGCTCGGGCGGAGTTGTGCGACTGACCACGATGGTGGACGAGCGCGTTGGTAGGCACGGTAATCCGGTAATGCCAGTCGAACGTCACCGTCATCCAGACGTGCACGCCTCCTGGGAGGTGACCACTGCCATCGGCATACGCCTCGACGAGGGAACGATTGGTCACGCCTTGCGGATGAAACCACGGAGCCCGTAAGAACGGTGTGGGATTGCTGCGAGGGTCGACGTTGTCGAGTTCGTCATACGACGCCCACGCGCCCGCATACGGGTTGACTACCGGTTGGACCGGAACAGCAGGAGCGATCCAGTTCCACTGCGGTACAGACGCCGGGGGCGGAAGTTGACCACCCGTCTGGGGAAGAGGAGCCGTGTGAAATCCCGGATTGATCGGTTGCGGAAACGGAATGCCAGCGGAAGACGGCTGTGAGAGAGGCACTCCAGAGGAGGAAGGGTGTGAAGGCCCAGCGAAACCACCAACGTATTGGTTCTGAGACCCGCCAGGCGGTTGGTTGCTACCCTGATCCGGGTTCGGCATCGCGGGAAGCGCGCGAGGAAGAGACGAAAGCGCTGGAAGCGAGAGAGAAGGGAGAGCGCGCCGAGGTATCGGAGGAGACACTACCGCAGTACGCGTGGAGAGGGGTGGACCGGAGTCGCCGTTAGAAGAGACCGGGGAGGCTGGATTGGAGACCGTCATGCCGACGTGCTTAAATACACTCCAGAGGAGGAAAGCGAAACCGCTCGCGTGGTCGTCTCGCACCCTAAGGAGGGGGAAATGTAGTGGAACGCGATTGCGGGACTCCTTCGCTGATGCGATTCATAACATGCACGGCGATGCCGGGAGGTGGTGGCACACAGTATGAGTAACTGGTGAGATCAGCCCATTCTTGGGTATACTTAATATTAGAATTAGTGTTATGAGGCGCACGGCTTAGCCGGTGGGTCACACACGTGTGGGAAGTTTGCACCCATTAGTTGGGGTATTTTAGATGTTTATTCTAGATATTTTCGCTACACCGCTTGACAGTGGGTTGGCACTCTACACTACTTAGTAGGTTGAGCTGCACCCATTGTCGGGGAAGTAAACGAACCAACCGAGTGTTCGGCTCTGATGTTTCACCCTTGGTGACCGATATCCTCCTCCCGGAGAGTCGGCACCTTGTGCAGGGCTCATCATCCGCCTCGCGGCATCATTAACACCACTACCGCTTTCGCGTGTTTACTTTGTGTGTGTTTTCTTTATTTCTGTCCCTGTTATACAGGTAGCACTACTTGGTGTACCGGTGCATACCGTTCGTGGCTCGACACACTCGCGTGGGCTATTACCGCTCTCGCGTGTCATCGCCACACTCGTGGGTACCGCGTGCTACGCACGTGACGCTACTGCCGACTTGTGTCGTGTGTTCTCTACCGCTGGACGCTTCTTCTTCGCCGCTTCGCTCCCTCCATTACTTGGGAAGGGTCGACCCCGGTCTTACACCCGGCATTGCCGTGTCGTACCTGTGGGAGCGCTCTACTGCTGTGCTCGCCTCTTGAGAGAGGGTCTGAACCGCCTTTGCGTGTCTTTCCCCATCGCTGGGTTTTGCACAACACCACTTTCGCCTTCGGCGGTGCACAACTCCTTATCGGAGAGACTCCCCGTTGTAACGGTGCGGCTATCCACCCTGTAACCCTGCAGAACCTAACTTTGGGAGTGCTTCACCTCTGTTGTTTGTGTTCGACTTTGTATAGGGGACACCCCGGCGATACGCCGCACCTCTCTTACTTCTCTCTCTCTTCTCTCTCTCTTTCCCTTTCCCCACTCTGTGGTCTCGTCCTTCTTTCGAGGCTGCTACACTCGAGCGTGAGTCACCCTTCCCAACTCAACTCTCAACGCCTCGTCTTGACGGTTTGGCCATGGTCTTACACCCGGCTAGTTGTGCCATTCCAGAGAGGCTCTGTTCACTGGGTTGCCCTCAATAGAAGAAGATTCCGAACATCTTCGTGGTGTTTCCTGCTTGCAGGCATTGCACTACAAAATGGTTTCCCGACTTAGAAGACAGGAAGTTTGACGCACTTTTGTGTACCCTCTTTGAGGTTCGTTTTCTTCTGGAAGTCTCCGTGTAACGGTTGGATTTGATACCGATGTCTCGGAAGCCCTCCGATGCAGAGCCTGCGATCACCCGCAGTCGTTCCATCAACGGTGGTAATCTGACGGATGGTCGGCCTCTTTCGAGTATACCAGTTCGCCCTGGATCGACCCTGGGTAACAGGCCGTTTTCGCGGACGTCTATCCCACCGGCGCGCCGGACACTTCCTTGTTTCCCCGTTAATCCCTCCCACTGAAGGGATTGCTCCGGCATCCGCCGTCGCCGAAGCGGCTCCTGCCGGGCAGGTCAAGGCTACCGCAGAGGCGCCTCACTCCCGTCGGGAGAAGTTTGACAACCCTCTGGGTACAACCCTGGAAGAGCAGGTTCGCATGTTGCGAGCTGCTCACAATTCCCTTATGGGAGCCCATGATTCCCTCGCGGGGAAAGTCCGGACGCTTCGGGAGGAAGTTCGCACATTCCCTGTGAAGGATGTCGCAGAGGATCTCAGTATCCTACGGTCCGATGTCAACTCCGTGCTGGAATGCATTGGAGGACCCGCTGCCTTCGTGGAAGGAATTGAGACCCAATTCGATCGGATTCGAAGCCGTCTGGAAACGTTGGAGAAGACCGCTATCGCGGAACTCGCCACTCCGGCGGAGCCGGTTGAAGTGTCGCATCGCGACAAGAACACCGGTCGGAACAAATCTCGCCGCATGCGGAAGTTCAAGGAGCACAATCAGTACTCCGACTCGGACTCGAGTTCATCAGACGACGCACCGGATGTTCCGGGTAGTTCGGATTCATCCGATTCCTCATCCGACGATGGTCGTGCAGGGCACTCATCACGCTCTAAGCGGTCATCGGCCACCCAAGGTGTTGTTCGTACCTGGTCGAAGGGACGGAAACACTCCGGGCTGAAGGAGCTGAAGCAGACGAACCCGATGTATCGGAAGTTACTTTCGTACCAGTACTACCGTTTAGAGGATTCCTCATTGGATCGCATACCCCGTGGGACGGGTAAGGTGAAGGACTGCATCCGCCGTATGCAGCTCTCACTGCGTAACCAGACATTTTCTGGAGACGACCCAGTCCTGGTGCTTGATTTTCTCGCCCGTTTCGTGGCGGAAGACGATGTTCTCGGAATGAACGAAGGCCAGGCCTACATTGCGTTACCGTACTTCTTACGGGGAGTGGCCGAAGACAAGTTCAACTCTGTAAGAGGCTCATCTCGTGCCTCCGAAGGAGGGGTTACGTGCTGGCCGAAAGCGGTCCAGTACTTGCTGCGCTCGTACGCCACCAACGATGCAATCGGCACGGCCATCCTAGCGCTCCGGTACACCCGGCAGAAGTCTGGAGAGACGGAAACCGATTATTCGGTACCCCTGAACAAGGCTTTCCACCGTTGTGGTAATGTCTACCTCGCAGGGGAACGTTGTACGATGTTTGTCGACGGCCTCGACCCGGCCATCAAGACCTTGGTCGCCCGCTACCGCGAGGATAAGCGGAAGATTACCTACCTCGAGCTAGTCCAGTACGCTCGAGCGGAAGGTGATGCACTCCGTGCACGAGGTCCTGTTCCCAGGTCGAAGTCCGCCAAGGCCTTGATGATGGAGACTAGATCCCCATCTTTGTCGCTGCTAGCGAGCGAGGCCCCCCCAAAGGAGTATGACAACGTCCAGTTGGCCCAGGAAATCTGAGTTCCATTCCAACTACGGAACTCTCGTCGACGACGGATGCTTCTTTCAATACCGCTCGGGACGGTACGCTGCTTTACGCAGATTCCAACCGTGTGAACGAGCCAAGGATTCCGTATGCGAACGGAGCAACCCGTTTCCAACGGCTTGGATGGAAGGACACCCGCCCTAGAGTAGGGTTCACCGATTCTCGGAATGGTACCCCGCGTTCAAGAATGGCGACGCCGATCTGTCACCTTTGCTATACGCATGGTCACATCTCGCCGCAGTGCCTCCTCTCGATGAGAGATATGCCCATGGTCACGGTGAACTATGACGCTTTGACTAAAGAGGAGAAGAAAACCGTCCCTATGACGTCGTACTTGCGTGCGAAGACGGATTTCTATCACGCCGTTGCAGCACCGCCGCCGCAGCGGAATGTCCAAGCACCACCTGTGCATCCAAAACCTCGGCCTGTTGCCGAACCCCATACCGCTAACGCGGGACCCGGCGGCCAGCGAGCCGAAGCACTCGTTGCCGAGGAACCTGACCAGCCGCCGCAGGCGGAAGTTCAAGGAAACTGAACGAGGGAGTCTCCCTTTCGGGAGAGTCGTCCTCAGAGTTGAGGCTGTTGACGCCCGAGGCGTCGTTGCCTCGCTCCCCGGTGAAAGTCCTCTCGAGGAAAGACGCCGTAGACGCGGATTCGGAGCACCTCGGTGTTCTGCGTCGACCGTGGATACGGGTAAGGAATAACCGGATCCCGGACCGAATCATGGTGATGGCCAAGCGAAACTATAAGGTGTACGCTGACCTTGGCCTGAGCCCCCAGTTTATGGTGCGTTACCTGACTGTACTAGACAAAGATGCAGGTCCGAACTTCATCGTGGAGTCCCTTCTCACACCGCAATTTCGGGAACGTATCCGCCGCAGCGTGCTTCCTGATGTCGCTGACGCGAATAACAACCCGTTAACAACGCTGGGACAATCGACTTAGTCGTGCGTTTGGGAACTTTCGTGGTGAAGGTTGACTTCATCGTTTGTCAGTCATTGGCTGCCCCAGTCATTTTGGGTTGCGATTACTGCGACAGGTTTGTCGATGCAATCAGGCCCCGCCTCAAACGTGTAGAACTCGACGATGATTCATCGGTACCGATCGTCCGTCGTCCGCCGAAGCGGTCATCGCAGAAGCAAGTTCCACTCCCTGCTGCGCAGGCCCCAGCACCGGCGTCGCGAGAGTCTACGAAGCTCCGCGTCGCCGCGTCAATCCGTATCCCGCCTGAGTCCCAAGTCATGGTGTCAGTTAATTCCCGTCAACACGGTCTTCGGGTTATTCAACCGCTTACCTCGTTGTACGAGAAGTCCAACTCGCCGTCGCGAATGGTATTGTGCACGTCACACCGGATACTCCGTTTCGGATACTCGTTGCCAATCTTGGCAGCACCCCCCAGTATCTGGTGAAGAACCAAGTCATTGGGTCTGTGACACCGCACCCACTCGCGATGCTTCCAACGAAGATGGAGGCTGCCGATGTTCTCGAACTAGTTAACTCCGAAGAGGACGTCGCCTCATCTAAGGAGGGGGAGGGAGTCGCAATTCCAGCCGGTTTCGCGGGTACCAATACCGTCGCAACGGAGAAGAAACCGAGTGACTCGGAACCCCACCCTGTGTCAGGGACAGAAGAGCGTAAACCCACGAGCTACGACAAGGTTGACCCCTGAAGGCGCTCGAGGAACTTGATCTCGGTCATGTACCAGAGTCCCACCGTGAACGTCTAAGAGACATGTTACGGGAGTTTACTCCAATGTGGGATGGCTCTCTTGGAGAGATAAATGCAACGGAACACCGTATCGATTTGTTACTGAACACGCGTCCGGTTTCACAACCCCCTTACAGGGCAGGACCGAAAGCTCGGGAAGAGGAACAGTTCCAAGTGAACAAGATGCTCCGCGCAGGTGTCATCGAACACGCGCAATCGCCGTGGGCATCTCCAGTGGTACTGGCTCTCAAGGCCGACAGAACCTGGAGGTTCTGTGTCGACTATCGCCGGCTCAACGCCGTGACGGTAAGAGACGCTTACCCAATCCCTCGTATGGACGCGTGTATCGATTCGCTCGGTGACGCTACCGTGTTCACGGCATTGGATGCCAATTGGGGATACTGGCTAGTCCCCGTCAGGGAGGAAGACCCCGATAAGACTGCGTTCGTGTGCCACTCGGGCTCCTACCGCTTCAAGCGGATGCCTTTCGGCCTAATCAACGCGCCCGCTACGTTCCAGCGTGCCATCGACATCTTGTTGAGCCGCTTCAAGGGGCGGACCTGTCTCGTCTACCTTGACGATATGATTGTGTTTCCCAGTAATTTGGACGATCATCTCACCCATGTCAGGGACGTGATGACCACTCCGCGTGATGCAGGAATAACCTTCAAGCTGAGGAAGTGTGAATTGTTCACCGACACCGTCAAGTACCTTGGACACATTATCCGTCCAGGACGGCTGACGATCGAGGACGCCGGCGTCAAGTCACTCGCCAAGGCGAAGGAACCGCGAACTCAAACGGAATTACGCTCCTTCCTAGGGCTGGTCAACGTCTACACACGGTTTGTACCGAACTTTTCGGACATTGCGGCTCCCCTCAACGCTCTCCTGCGAAAAGTCAGCCACCAAAACTGGACCCCTTCACGCCCGCACAAGCGAAAGCGTTCATCTCCTTAAAGGAGGCTGTTACATCAGCACCGATCCTATCTCTACCAAAACCGGGATTGCCGTTCTTCGTGTACACGGACTCGAGCGACTACCAAGTAGGCTGCGCGCTGTTCCAAACCACTCCCGAGGGAGAACGAAAACCCATAGGGTACTGATCACGTTCGCTTAACGTTCATGAACGGAACTACTCCGTTTCGGAGAAAAGTGCCTTGCAGTCGTATGGGCATTATCCACCCTCCGTCCCTACCTGCTAGGTGTGCACTTCACCGTGTACACGGATCATTCCTCGTTGAGGTGGTTGATGAATATCTCTGACCCATCAGGTCGCCTTATGCGGTGGACGCTCCGCCTAGCGGAATTCGACTTCGACGCCGTATACAAAAAGGGAACCCTGAACACCCAGGAGGACGCGCTGTCGCGCTTACCCACGAATGGGGAAACTCTGGTCGTCGAGGACGATGATATTCCTTGCTTCGTCATGGACGGTGATGAGCCGGAACCCCCGGGTGCCGGCTTGACGACTGGCCAGATAACTGGGACGATATGGACGCTGAGTTCGATGAACTGCTTGTTGCAGGCAAAGCCGAGGCTGTAAAGCCCCTACCGGGAAATTTTGTACCGGTATCATCGGAAGAAATGATCCGAGAGCAACATTGAAACCCGTTCTGCATCACGATCCGTGCCCGACTTAACGGTGGAGCCACCCTCCCATTCGAGGTCAACGACATCAGCTACCTCGTAAGGACTGTCGAGTCACACCCACAAGTTGTGGTACCACACTCGTTGCAGACGAGGATCCTACACCTTTCGCATTACGCAAAGTTAGGTGGCCACGCAGGTGGAAGAAAGTTGTACCTCAACTTGACGAGAGACTTCTACTGGCCCGCCATGGCGATGGATTGTTACGCTACGGTACGCTTCTATGCCGATTGCGCGCGAAATCGCGTGAAACTCCGGAAGAACTCAAGAAAGTGAAACTATTCCCGGCCAGGTTGCCGCTTGAATTTGTGGCAATCGATCTTCTCGGACCATTGCTTACCACTCGGAGAGGCAATAAGTTCCTTCTCGTTATCACGGATCGGTTCTCGAAACTGGTTCGGACAGTACCTCTAAAGAGAATCACCGCGTTCACAGTCGCGCAGGCGTTCGCCACGCACTGGATCTTCGTGTACGGTCCTCCTGTGAAGCTATTATCCGATAACGGAAAGCAATTCGCATCCCGGTTCTTCCAGGATGTATGTCGCATCATGGACGTGAAAACCCTCTTCACGACCACTTACCACCCCCAATGTAATGGGCAAGTTGAACGGTACAACCGTACGATGCTGGCATCCCTCCGTTCTTACGTTGCTGACCACCCAAAAACATGGGACTTATACACCGACGCGTTAACCTTCGCGTATAACACGCAGGTACACAGGACGACTGGTGTTTCCCCGTTCGAACTGGTTTTGTCAAGGACACCCCCGCCATTGGCGTTAGAATCACAAGCTACCTTGGGCAGTTTCCCATCTGTGGGTGATTATCGCCAACAATGGAAAGCCTCGCTAACAAAGTTAGTACTGGCTGCCCGGAAATCAATGGCGAAAGCCCAAGCCGCGTACAAGCGTGATTTTGATGCTCGCCTGCGACGAAGAACACCTTACTCACTCACGGTGGGCAATCATGTCTTCGTACGGAAGGAACACTACAACCCTGAAAAGGGCAAACGTCATAAGCTCTCGCCTGTGGCGGATGGAACGTATAAGGTAATCTTGGTTGCACCGGAAACTGTTGTGGTCGAGATCGCTGACGCGCATGAGCGGATTTCCCGCGACCGCGTGGTAATGGCCCCTCCACCCTCGTCTAAGGTTACCCCATCTGGTACAGAGCCAGTGTCTACGGAGTCAACAATGCTGGTAACACCGGAAACAAAAGTGGTGACAAGACCCTCCGTCCTGCCCCACCCCCATCGAGGTCTCACAGACCTCCCGATAGAGTCGGCCCCCCGACTGTGTCGGAAAATGACCGCCATCATGGCACCCTCGTTTCTGTCCCATCGCTGGGTTTACCTACCCGCGATGCAGGACATTCTGTTACTCCCCACGGCGCTCCATCTAAGAAGGGGGAGGAGGTTATCAGCTCTGCTGAGAGTTCTTTGCCGACGTCGCTTCGTGAGGACAACCGTGAAGCACGGACTGTACGGTGCTCTCCGGATGTTCCAGTACGCCAGCGGGCATCGCGTGCGCAACGCACGCTCGCTCGCCGCACACACAGCCCCGTTGCCGGGAAGTCTACACCGTCGCCGGGTAAGGACACGCACGCAGAAGCGGATTCGGTTAAGTTAACAGAGCCTCGTGGCCTACTAGCCGCGCTGGGTGAAGCGAAGTCGAATGACGTCGCCGGCACCAAGCCGACGTCGTCGGGACGAAGCCCTACTGGGGAAAGCGCAGCGACATCGCGAACCACCGCGCAACGCGATGCAGAACAACCAGGAAGTCTGGAAATCGTGCGGAGCAGGCACGAGCTGATGGAAGAGAAGTCCCGAGTGACTCGGTGGAAACCGGCAGTACAGTCGTGGGAATGCCGGAGACTCTGCGAAGAGTTCACGTCATGGACGGTACAACACCAAATACTGGGCATGAAATTTCGGCGCAAGTGCAGCCGCACGCCGAGATCGCGAGATCGAAAGCCGCCGGCGGTGCCGCTAACCCCGGTAACCCGGAGGTAACCGTTCAGAACTGAAATTCGAGCAAAGAAGCTCAATGGCCAACGGCGCAGCCGTTGGAGGACACCTGTAACAGGAAGGCGGTTCTCCCGAAGGAGCTTGACAGCCAACCGTCGCTACAATCACGTGCACGCACGGTTGTAAATCCACCCGAGGTGGAGCCTCCCGCCGCAAGCGGACAAGGCGAGCATGCCGCTCCCCCAACACCGCCGAAGCGGAAGGACCCACGCCAACTGGCAGTACGCACCGAGATATCAAACGCTCCTCCACGCAGGGAACTGGCCACGCTGAGCCAGGCGCACGCTGTTACCCCCGGTACGGGAACCACTCCCCCGCAAGGGTTGTCAGCCGATGAAGTAACCCTAACACGGCAAGGCCGGCAGGTGTACGTTCAAGAGTACATCGTCGACCGAATTATCGGGCACTCCTGGGACCAGAAGGGTATTTTGCAATACCACGTCCGTTGGTACGGCTATGGTCCATCGTGGGATACTGACGAACCAATCGAGCACGTACCGTGCTCGAAGGTCGTACAGTACCACCGCAACGCGGGAACGGCCACACCAGCGACGCTGGAAGATGCCCAAGTTAGATAAGGTTGCCGTGGAAACGCATGGACATCATATTGGTAACACACGTCGTGCGACGGGAATTGACCACATGTCACCTTGGTGGGATGTCCGCCGCATTGACGGTTCGACCGGCTCGCGCCGTGAGAACACCGATTTTCGGAAAGAAGGCTCATGCCTGAGGATTTTTCATCCAGCTCGCTGGTAACGCCATCACGGCCACGCCATGAGCATGGTTTTTCCCCTAGAAAGGGTGCGTCTTTCGCGACGCATCGCATCGCATTGGCCGGCTGTGCCGGTAAGGAAGAAGGACACCGTCGAAGACGAGTATGAAGCAAAGGATCTTTTATCTCAAGGCTATACTACTGTGAACAGGTAATTACCCACGCATGGGGAAGCTCGGCTCCCAATTACTGGCTGCCGCCATCGCCCTCATCCTGAGAAGGCATACCGCCAAGGCGTTGAGCCAAGGCATCCGCCATAGCGGTGACGTCGCCAGAGGCCACACTAGCACCCAAACCCGCGCCGCGAAGGAAGCGAGCGATGATCGCACCTTCGTTCAAACCCGTTGGCAAGGGAGGAGCTGCAGCATCCGCAACAGCGGGAAGAGCCGGCTGAACAGGAATTTGAGCCGGTGTGGGTACCGGAATGGTAATCGGAGCGGGAGCGACGAAGTCAGCCGCCGAGGCAGAGACGACAACACGAGCAAAGCCGGCGTTCTCCCCGCAAGGGTTGCGTCGACTTCTTCGACCATTTCGATGTCGTCGCCTCCCGTGTCCTCGGGCTGATTGTCCACCATTGGATCTCCCCCGAGGTACTCTCGGTAATACTCATCAGAGTTCACGAACCCAGTCGGGTGATCGGCCGGCACGCGCCGGGGAGCAGAACCGAGCTCACCCGCTTTCTCAGCGGTAATCTCCCGATAATCCCACGGGTCGAAGAAGACAAAATCGCCCGCAAGAGCGGTATTTGTTCCCAGACCTGCGCCGTACCCACCCGTGTTCGGGGAATCTCCACGACTACTCTGAAACAGAGGCACTTCGGTCAAGGCGACACTATCGATATAATCGAGAAGCCTCAACACCTCGTCGTTTTTTGCACGACCCCCGAGGGGGACTTCCAAGTCCAAACTTCGGATGGCCGCCCGCACGCGGGGAGGAATGAAACACAGCAGATACTGGTCGTATGCCTCTGCGAGGATAAATTCCGCGGTGCGGGCAGCCCACTCGGTGACGACAACCGACCACAACCCAGTTCTGGGATCCGTGAGCAGGTACAACCCTAAGTAGGTGAATACCAAGGGCAACTCGATGTAGCACCCCCGGCACGCCTCGAGGTAGCTCCACCACTCTGGTAGAGGCACATACCGACCCTGCCGGTGCGCCGCCGCCATGTGGAGGATTTCAACGTTCTGATACGGAGCAAAATACCCAAGTTGGGATCGAGAGCGCCTCTCATGGCGAATGAAGTTCTGAAGGAAGTTGGACCGCGAGCGGCGCGGTAGAAAGCGAAACTCAGCCCGAAGAATCGGTCGTGTCCAGCACATGGCTTCCTGCCGTGCCACGGGCATGCCTCGCCAGGCGCAGGTTTCCAGCACCGCTAAGCGGTCGCAGTAACTAATTTCCCCGCGGGTGCGGTAAGAGGCCACGTCAAAGTCTATCCCAGGTGGTATTAGGAACTCGAAGGGCGCCCGGCCTTGCCGTTTGTAGGCCACCGATACGAAGTTCGCGTGAGCCTCTTCCCGAGATTTCCGGTTCTCTCTTGCGACCTGATGAACAGGGATGGCGATTCGCGTACGCCAATCCCACGAAATGGTGACCATCGCTGGGAGGTCCCCCGGAAGGGTGTAGCGCCCATCGGCATACTCAGTAATGAGGCTTTCATTGAACACCGCAGTCGGGTGGAACCACGGCGCGAGCCGGAGACGTCTTGCATGTCGCCGGTTCGCCGGATGGAGCCCTACAAGGGAGTTGAAGGATGGCCAGGTCACACCTGGGTGGAAGCCGACAACGGGCCCCGCGAGAGCGGCATGCTGCGCAGAGTACCCAGCGGCGTTGTTCTGTTGCCCCGCGGACGGGTTGGAGCCTTGTTGAGGGAGTGGAACGGATCGGAATCCGGTGAAGCCCCCTTGGGGAACGATGGTTGGTTGGGAGGCTGGTTCGGAGGAGGCCCACTCATCGTGAGGTCTAGTCCCGGTGTCGGAGAAAAGTTGACCGCAGTAGCGAGAGCGCGTACGGTACTCTGAGAAGGTACGAGGTCTGCGGAAGCAGGGAGCACGTCGTTGACGGGAGAAGGAGAAGGACATACCGGAGGACCGGGGAGCGCTACACTTATATTCTCTTGGCTCGGCGCCATCCTGCCCTCTTCAAGGTTGTTTTACCGCCTAAGGAGGGGGAGATGTAGTGCAACGCTCATGTATGAGGAATTTTGCTGGACTTAGTCATATTTCCCGTTCACGGATTTGCCTGGTACACACCAGTATATGACTATTAGTTACTAGTGGTTGCCATCGGGATGGTTTTGACACGTGGGACACGGTGGAGCTGATCGGGGGTTGGCCACTACACGTGGGCGTTTGCCACAATTAGTGGGATGTTTAGTTAATATTATTTATTAATTCTAGTGAGGACACTACTTAGTGCGACGGCGTCACCACCGTCGCACCAGTAGAGTGCCCCAACCAGGGGTGATCCTACTTCAAGGATCTTGGCTCTAGCCACTTTCGCCTTCGGCGGTGCACAACTCCTTATCGGAGGGACTCCCTGTTGTAACGGTGCGGCTATCCACCCTGCGTCCCCGCAGAACCCAACTTTGGGAGTGTTTCACCTTTGTTGTTTGTGTTCGACCCTGTATAGGGAACACCCCGGCGATACGCCGTACGTCTCTTACTTCTCTCTCTCTTCTCTCTCTCTTTCCCTTTCCCCACTCTGTGGTCTCTTCCCTCTTTCGAGGCTGCTACACTCGAGCGTGAGTCACCCTTCCCAACTCAACTCTCAACGCCTCGTCTTGACGGTTTGGCCACGGTCTTACACTCGGCTAGTTGTGCCATTCCAGAGAGGCTCTGTTCACTGGGTGGCCCTCAGTAGAGGAAGATCCCGAACATCTTCGTGGTGTTTCCTGCTTGCAGGCATTGCACTACAAATAGTGCGGCGCTGCACGTCAGAACGAGTCACCTCTGACGTGCAATAAACCTTTCTGAACATTGTCCGTTGTGCGAAGCTCATTTTGGACGAAAACGCGGATGGTTTCGCACATCTCGGTCGTACTGCTCAACAAAGATTGGCATTGACTCCCTTCTCTCCGTCCAATATTACTTAAAAGACGTTCAGCCGCAGCCGACGATGCCTGCGAAGACAACAAAGCGCGAGCAACAGTGTTGAAGCGGACGAGGCTAACGAGACCAAGTTTTTCGTTAGCGCTTTTCCAAAACATCAGAGCTTCATCAGGGTCTCTTTGACCGTTTTCTTTCAAGACTTGACGCATGTTGCTATGAAATAGTTCAGTTAAAGTTTCAAGGGATGATGTAGAGAATCCCAAACACTCATCAAGAGATTGTATTTCTCGAACCAGAGCCCCGTATAACAAATCAAAGTTAACATCTTTTTGATACTGTGATGAACTCAGAAACTCCAATTCGCATTCATTAATGTCTATTATCGCCGCCAAATGAAACAATAGGACACGTCTACCCTCTGCCAATGACAAACTGCGTCCTGAATGATGAAAATCATGATCACCTTGACTGGGATCCCACGCAATTGACGCAGCAGAAACAGGCTTCCATAAAATACCCAACCGAGCTTCTAAAGACGTACATAGTTTGCGACATAAATCAGGAGCCACAGGCTTAACGAGTCGTAGTGCGCGAGCATCATCGCGTGCTTTGTCAGTGCTGGCGACGGTGACGATACAGCGTCGTGCAATCGGCTCGGCTGGAAAAGGGCTAGTCGAAACTTCTTCGGGTTCGGATTGATGAAAGAAAACAGAGTTGGGTAGCATTTCTCCAGACATTATTTGAAGCGTTTTGTAAAGCACTAGAAGTAAACGTGGCGCACGAGACATCGTAACGGATCTGTCAGCTTCCAGTTGTTTTGCGACTCGTCGAACCTCTTTCAAGACCGTGACAATTTCTACCAAAGAACTGATATGCTCTTCGGAGAGGTGCGGTGAATCAGAATGTGCTATATTTAAACGGTTTGCGACCTCACGTATGTTTGCAGCTCTCGTGAGATATGTGGTCAAAGCTGCGAGACCAGAATGCCAGCGCGTAGGTACGTCATGCTTCAATCTTTGAATATGATCTGTTGTAATCCCCTCATTTGTCTGCAGCTCACGCAGCAACATTGCAGCCTTAGGATGATATTTAAAATGCGACGTGACTTTGTTGACGTGTTGCATGTAGTTGTCCCAAGCTGTGCCAGTCTGGAAAACATCATTTACCATTAGTGCCATTGTATGACACACACAGCGTACTGAACCGATATAATTCGTGTAGATATCAACTGCCTTTGCCGTTGCAGCCTCATTATCTGTAGTCACTGTAGAAACAAAAAAGTTGTCGGACCCTACAATCAAATTGGTAGAAACGATAGCACGCAACACTTCACAAAGTTGCTCTGCAGTTTTTGGTAAGTTTCCAAGGTTTAACGTGGTCACTGGAATAGAACTCAGCTGCCAATTGAGGTCAATATAATGCCATGTTACACCCATGATAGAGGCTCCGAGTGCTGCACTCCACCCATCAAAAGTAAGTGAGCCTGTCTTCGCCTTTCCTATTCTTTTTCTCAGAATCTTGCACACTGCTTTGTATGTAGACAACAAGTAAGAGTCAAAGATTCTTTTTCTGCAGTACGGCATTCTTCCTCTCAAAATGTCCACAAGACCCTGGAATTCGGGTGTTGCTATCCCAGAAAGTGGCACTTCAGCAATACATGAAAACATTCAGATGATCCTCCACCAATGAACGTAACGCTTTCGGAGTCCCTATCATCGGGTGCCCTCCCTCTTGGCCACAACCACCTCTTAGGGCCTTCCCGCATAAGGACAGACACGATGCATTTTGTCCGAAATCGCTTACATTTTGAATAAAACACATCCGAAAACGACACGTCGCACCTGTCCAGTTTCAATCGAAACGTATTACATTTTGTCGGCTCTTTTTGAGCGATGAAATGCTCTGCACAAGGCAAAGCTCCAAACGTTCGAAATCAGTCCGAAAGAGGATGAAGCGGTGGCAATTGAAAAGAAAAGCGAGTGTGGCCTCGACGCCGCCGTACTCGCCACCGCCGCCACCGCCGCCACCACCCCACCCACCCTCGTTTCTTTGCGGACTTCCTACCCCTGCCACTCGCCTCCAATCTTTGACGCCGCACTCTTCGCCGTCACCACTAAGGCAGACATCGCTAAACCCGTCGGACTCACCGTCATTTCTTGGCGTCGCACTCGTCGCCGCCTCCGCCACCACCACCGCCGTCGGACTTTCCCACCGCCATACTCACCATCACGGCGGCCGCGGACTTGACCATTGATCCTGCCGCCGCAAGCAGCCGCCTCAAGCACCGCCGATCTACGGCGCTGCAATCACCGACTTGCCACCGACGCCGCCACCGCACCAAAAGGCCAACCCGCCGCCGATCCAAGGCGTTCAAATTGCCGAAACCGCCATCGACGCCGCTGCCGCACTCGCTGTCAATCTGACGCGTTAAAATCACGCACGCCACGACTGCTGCCGCTGTCGACTCCGGTTCTCATCCTCGCATCAGTCGACGTCGCCACGGCCGCAGACGACTCTATCGCCGTCGAATTCGTGGCCTGCGCAGATACTCCAAGCGTCAGTGGCCGCCTCACCAGTATCTCTTATTTGTCGCTTCTTCTGAACACCGCAAATTTCGACTATAGGTGTTCCCGCACTCGTTACCGCGCTTGGTTCATTTTCTTGCCGCCACACTCGCTACCCATCGTTGTACTTGGCTCCGATCCTGGCAAACGCTCTCCCCGGCCTTCGTGTCCGCCAAAGTACGTGACACAGCGGCACTCGCTAGCATTCTTTCTCCCCCATGGGCCTCCGCTGCTACAAGTTTTCGCCGATAATCTAGCCTGTGACACTCGGCTGCTGTCGTACTGCCGCCCATTCCGCCGCTTTGTGCCTCAGCAACCGCTGCCGTAAGTGCCGGCGCTTTTGCCGCTGCACTCGCCGCCGCTCTTGCTGTCGCCTTCGCAGTTGCTTTTGACGGCGCCCTTGCCAGTAATCTTCCAGTGCCCTTACTCGCCGCAAATCCTGCCGTCGCTCTCGCCCCCGCTCTAGCCATGAGAGGTCTCGATGCTGAGGAGGATAGTATGGACCCCAAAGACCTGGAAGGTACACGAATGTCCTTGGCGCAGAGGAACGTATTCGCAATAATAACACAATGCATTCTGTCTCTTGAAGATGAGAGCGATCAGTTTGATGCCTCTCTCATCGCCAAAGGCGACCAAATGGCTTTACTCCTGAACTATTCGGATATGCGTGGAGGTTATCATAGAAGGGTCTGGTGCAGAATGAGAAACTCTCCAACATGGCTATACGACTATGCTTTTCATCCTAATGTGAGGCTAACCCCTACGTGGTCTTCACTTTTCAGGGTCCCACATACCGTTTTTTGTCCGCTGGTCGCGGCAGTTTATGGCAGCAGTCAGGCATCAGAAATAACTAGGTGCCGAAAACCGTTCGCTGTTGAACTGAAAGTGGCTGCATTTCTCATGTACGTGAGAGGGGGCTCATGCGAGCGCGTTGCTACGACGTTAGTAATAGCGCGCAGCACAGTCAATGACTGTATTCGGAGTGTATCGACTACGATATGCAGGACATTCAACTAAAAAGTGAAGTTTCCGACAAACGAGCAAGAACTTGCTGAAGTAATGGCTGGATTTAAACGGTTGGCGGGCTTACCTCATTGCGTCGATGCGATTGACGGCACACACATTCGATGGCCTGCATGCCCAGAAGACCAGTACTATGAGTACCGTTGTTACAAAGGATTTACAATTATCATAACATTTGCCGTTTGCGATGCCGCGAGAAGAATAATATATGCGGACGTGGGGCTCCCGGGCGTGTTGGGAGACAGTACAATATATGGACGGTCAGTGCTGAAGCACAACATTGAGAGTGGAAAATGGTTGGGAGAGTCGGTTGTGAAGGATCTTTCGGTTGGGGGCATACATGTGAGGCCTTACCTAATGGGAGACTGCGCCGTTACGCTACAAGTAAACATGATGAAATCAAGCTCTGAAGCGGAAATGAAAGCGAATCCGGTCCTGCGTGTGTGAGATAAACTTGCATCGACAACTCGAAAGCCAATTGAGTGTGCATCCGGGATCTCAAAAATCGCTTCCCCATTCTCCGCACAGGTATTCATTTGCACCACGAAGACAAAATTGCTATTATGCTTATGGCTTGCATAATCTTGCATAATATGTCACTATCTAATAGTGAACAGTACGACACAGAACTGCCAGAAGGTATTGAGGGCAACAGAGATGAAGTAACAGGAGAAACGGCACAAGGCCGTAAACAACGTGCACTTCTTTACTATATTCTCAATCAAGAGTGCAGATGTCCAAATTCTTACATCTTGTCAAGAAATTTCTCGAGCAGCATACGCATCTTCCATCGTTCCTCATTTCCGCGCTTCATTTCCATGATGATTTGACTATGCCGCTCTTATTGCTCAGTAGAATACTTTTCAAGGAACCCTTTCCCAGACGTCCTAGCTCGCATACGGCTACTGTTCAACGACGCATCTTCAATTCCTTCGTGTGTGTTACACGCCCCAGGCGGCTCATGGCGTTCTTTTCCTGATTCGCGTTCATGCAGTTCCTCAAAGAAAGGCGGTTTGTTGTAAAGGGTTTTATCTTCCCCATCACGGCCAGATTGTGACAGATTTTATATGTAAGCTGTATAGTCATTGCGAAGGCGCACAAACTTTTTCTGCCACGCCTGGATAGAACGTACAATGCCGTTTTCTTCTTTTGCCATTTTGATTGCTGTAGAGAAAACTTCCTTAAGCGTCTTTCGTTGATGTTGACGAGAGCCGTATCCAGCAGCTTTCATTGTCTGAAGCAAGATCAGAACAGTGTCATGGTCATAACCTTGTTTGGACAGGTTGTATTCACATTTTTGACTTCTGCAGTAGTTGCTGCAGTTGCAACATTTTGAGAATACGTGATAGTATTTGGTGGGTTTGGCGGGGCAGTAGAGAGCTGTGGAGAAGCCGAGACAACTCCATGTATATCGTTGGGTAAGCGAGTTGCATTGAAAGACTGTGGAGGAACCAAAACACCTTCATGCACATTTTGAGGGTGACAAGCTGCACTGCTTTGTGTCAAATCAGTCGATGATATTGTTTTAGCATAGTTTATGGAGAGTTTCTTTCTACGGTCCGCAGCAGGTACCAAGGTTGCTAAAGCGTTTTGTTCAGCAATGGAAACAATGTCAGACATTTTGTGAAGTGTTGATTGTGGTTCTCTTTAGTTGTGGAAGCAAAGTGGAAAGGCTTGTGATCGGTGACGATCATTGGAAAACGGATGTTGGAACAGGACTCTTTTGTATGCGTACGATTTGTATTTTGGCGCCAAATGCATGCGTGTTGTCTCCGGAAATGTCTTCAACGGTTTCCACATTTCTAAAAAATGTCCAATGTTTTTATGGAAAGATTGTGGACAAATCGAGAAATGCTCCGTGTCCATGGTGCGTTTTGTCTGTCTTTATGTGGAAAGGCCCTTAGGACGGACTATTCGATAAGAAACCGGACATTTTTTGAACCAGTGCTGCTCCGTCTCAATAATGAGCTTCTAGCGCAACAATGGGCTCGAATTGTCGCAATCTGGTAGCATTTTCGAATTCAGCGACCGTTGTTACCCCTGAAAACCCGGATGCGCATCCCCCTACTTATTCTCAACGTTCTGAGCGAGCTCTTGAGCTCCTTTGTCATCACAAGACGCCTTTCAGTCTCCGCGGTTAATCGACCATAGTGCAGCGACGAGTAGTGGCCCCTATCATGGACAGAACAACATATGCCCCTCTACTCGCCGCGAAAGCTTATTGCCTTTCAACAAAATTCTCCATTAGACAAACTGCCAGGCAATTCAGAGTTTCCAAGTCTCAGGCGCAGCGTCTTCTAAACGGACAACTTGACCTGAACTCTAAGCACAGTGCAATGTCGTTTGCTTTAACCAGCGACGAAGAGCAACTTTTGGCAGATGCAGCAACATATTACGCCAATCAAGGTACTTTACTCTCACGTGAGTGCTTCAAAGATATGGCTAAGTTCTACGTAGACAAGATGTCTACTCATCGACAACAACAAACACGGTTTCGAAGCAATCATCCAGGGGACAAGTTTGTTTCAAACTTCATCAAAGGAAACCCTCAATTCGCACTGAAACGCAGATCAAACCTTGAGAGCGCAAGAACTACGGCGATGTCCTAGACAAATCTCGCCAAACACTTTGCTTCCCTGAAGCAAGCGTACAAAGAGTTTAACATCGTGTCTGCGGAAAAAGTTTTTAACATAGATGAAAGTGGTTTTTCTACTAGGACCGAATGTCACGCGAGAACGAAAGCGCTTTCTTCTTCGCAGGGGCGAAGCAACTCAATCGAACTGAAATGGGCAGGAGACGCGCAGCACGTCACGATTATGCCAGTTGTGTCCGCTGATGGAAAGGTTTGGACACCGGTTGTAGTGCTTCCGCGTGTGAGATCCAAATACCGAATTCGTCCGGATGGCACGAGAGAGACTCCATCCTTCTTTCTTCCGTTGAATGCCAAAACGGTTTACCGCAATCCTGCTGGAGGGGACAGCAATATCTTCCATGAACGGGTCAAACATTTTGTGGAGAAACGAAGCCTCTTCGTGAGAAACATAAGTATATTTTGGTCACCATGGATGGTTATGAAGCACATGTAACGTACCGTTCGCTGAAGCTCATGAAGGATAACAATATGGTCGCAATCTGCCCACCGGCCCACAGAAGCCATCGCACATAAGTTCTGGATTACACTGTGTTTTCCCTTTTCAAGAACAGGTTCCGAAACCTCTTAAATGAGCGCACACTTCTGCAGAAAAGAGCCGACCGAAACGACATTTACACGCTCTGCAGCATCCTCAATCAAGCATATATATGTGCCGTGCGATATGCAAACATAGTACACGGCCTTCAAGCCTGCGGTGTCTTGGACGAAAGACTGAAAGGGCCGAATTCGTAAGTCATTACCGCTTCTGACATAACAAAAATCAAAGAAAACGATGACCATGCGGCTGCCTTCGCCTCCTACAAACAGCTGGTTGAGGAGTTTTCTGGTTCAAGAACATTGATAGAAGCCGGCGGTGATGTTTTAGAGAACGGTACCCTGAACACAAGAGCAGGTTCCCTCCTTACGTCTACGGCGGAAATGTCTGAATTAGAGAAGCAGGGTCAGCGACGCGCAGCGGCAGAGGCGGAAAGAATAGCGAAGGCGACAGAGCGGGAAGAGCGAAAGGAGCAAAGAGAGACAAAAACAGGTTTCAGGGCTCAGCAGCAAGCGAAGCGGGCAGCCGCCGCAGAAGAGCGCCGTGTAGCACGTGAAGCCGTAGCTACTCGCCGCGAATTAGAGCGCAGCGAGCGCGCAGTAGTTACTGAGCAGCGACGTGCGAGGCGCGAGGAAAATCATGGTCGCAAGGCCAAAGGAAGAGCTCGCAAGGCAGCTCAGCGGCAGTAGCAGGCCACCGTGAGGGCTGCATATCAAGCACGAGCTCGCGAGAAGCGTGAACGACATCGCATTTGGCTCGAAGAGCACCCAGAACGGCAGCTTTTGCTTATCCGATCTAAGCCCGCTCGACGCGTTACTGCAAGGTTAAGGGTGACAGTTCAACGCCGAGAGTACTAGGGTGACAACGCGCATGGGGGTCAAAATTAAATATTTGTTTTTTGCTTCTGTCCCTGAACGAGGTAGAAAATGGGCTCCTAAGCGGCTACCACTGTATTGGTTTTCTCCCGCCGTATCTCTGTCGTAAGCAAGATTCACAGGTTCATCTTTCGCAGACGTCATGATGACATCGTCGTGTTTTATTTGTTAAAAGTTTCATAGACTTCGGGTTATGAGAAGCTTTTTTTTTATTTCATTCCGACTGTCCCAGCCACGCGGGTGTGATGATAGAGGCTTCCAACACCGCAACGTGTCTGATTCCTCTGTGTCCTCACAGTAATTGGTTCTGCGATGTCACAGAGTAACGTATGCCAGCAGAGGCGCCGAATGCGGCAGCGCCGACAGCTATTTTTCTCCGATTTCAGTTTGAAATGTCCGCGCTTTTTATTCCTGTTTCTGGACAGTAATTTGTCGCACTACTACCAAAAGAGCGCTCGTTGCTGTCGCTGGTTCGAAACTTCTGTGTAAAGGGCGCTCGTCTCCAGCTGTGGCTTGCTCGTTACTGCAGCTGCTTCGAAAGAGCGTGTTTCTATCGCTCGTCTGCATCGGCACGATGCTATCGGTTGTCTCTTGAGCTGGAATACTGACGCTTGTCTAAAAATGAGCATTTCGAACGTTCGTTTGGAGCGTTGCGCTTTTGTAACTGGTTCGGAGCGCAGGCCTACCGGCGCTGGTGAAAATTGAATACTTCTGTGGGTTGTTAAAGGTGTGTTACTTGCAGCACTGCGCGTAGTCGGCGCGTTAATGGCACAGCTGTAGAGCTGGGCGCTCTTAATGCTTCTTTGTGGCTCCCTGATGTTGGCGTTGGTTCAAAACAGTACGCTGGTTGCGCTGTTCTGTGTTGGCGCCCCTTTAGTACGTGCTAGAGCGGTAGAGTGGTAAGCTCAGTTTAATAAGTGGCATGTAACTGGCTCGCAATAGCGACGAATATGTTACGAAATGAAGCACCTCACATTGTAGAACTTAAGGCGAGCTCGTTTTCCTTGTGCACTGCATTGCAAGCGACGGATGATGTTGCCGGTGATGTTGCTTTCTGGGTACAGCCAAGCCACGGCAACAGAATGTCTGGCAGCACTTGGGAGGGCTACTACGACGTAAAACAGCTTCGAGGCAATATTGAAGAAATTAACGCCTGCGGAAGGCGCTTATTTCACGATCGCACTCTGCACACGCGAGCTTTACAGTTTGCTTGTTGAATGAATTGGCGCAGTGAGCTACAGGAACCAATGAAGGGAGAATAGCAGCTGTGAAAGGTGGCCAGGGGAAGTCTGCCTCTGATTTTGTATCACTATGAACAGTTGGTAGAAGTTTTTGTGCTCAATGGGACTGAATATTGTGGGTAAGAAAGATTCTTTTACTTTCGAACGACAACATGCTCAAGCTAATTAACAGTGCGTTTGTCTTCTATCTTCACATGTGCTTCTGACACTGGTTGTCTGGATGATCAACAGTTTGTAGAGCACTTTCTGTTGCTTGAGCTGGATTTGGGATGCCACCGCTTTCATTGCCATTACCTGTCATTCTATTGTTCGCATAGGTTGCTCCCTGAATCTCAGTTCCGGCACTGATCTTCTGCTTTTTGGAAGGCGTTTTACGCTCCGAAAACGAACGTTTGCGCTTTCGTACAGCTTTTCCATTCCCAGCACTAGGGTTTTTTATGGTCGTTATGGGGAGTGCTCTGACTCGGGTGTCTTGAGCATTAGGGGAGGGAGAAATCCTGCACTCAAGTGCTAACCGGAAGAGTTACATCTAGTCTGTTTTGGTAGCGACCAGAGTTTAACTGCTCAAGTCCATTTCACAAGTACTGCTTTAAACTCTCGACTGCTACTTGGTCATACGTCTGTGCCACTCTGTGCATTTGATCACAGAGTGCCTTGCAGTCTGAATAAGCTACGTATGAAGATACTTCATGCAATTGTTTTGTTGCTTTGGGCTGTTGATTATGCTGCGTTTGGCGACTGGTTTCGCCTACGATTGGTCCTTCATTACCATCTAGATTAGGCTCTTGTTCCGCCTCAGCATTTAATCTTCTTTGAACTTCGCCACTGAGATTGTTTTGATTTTCATGAGACTCGGTTCCCATTTTGGCTCTGATGTCGGCACCAGTATCGGTGCCAGAGATGCTCTATGCGGAACCGCGTCAAAATTGCGTTTCGCACGTTGGGCCATCGGTCACAAACGTCGTTTTAGGTGACAAACAAGCCCGTAAGATGGCAGCAGGGAACGCCCATTGCTGTTATATCGCGACACGTGCAGCCGCTCCTAATGGAACTTGTACTCAGGGCTGTTGTATACGTTGATAAATACGCATTATACGTTATGGATCGGTGGCCTTCTTCGATCTGCAATCTTCGTATGGTGAAGAGTGCAAGTGGTTGTTCGGAAGATATGTCGAGGTCCTTTATATCGAGTGGTAAGTTGAATGGAGCATCTCTTGTAGGCAGTACCACTGCATCTATGACCTGAAAATGCCGACAAGCGCATACTGCCATCGAGAAGTTTGTGGATGCTATAAGCAGTGTATGCTTGGACAATTCGTGTTGAGGTCTCCATTGTGAGAGGCATCCTGAAATGAGCAGCTTATTTCGAAGTGATGTGTTGCTTAACGATGCCTTCTGATCCTGCTCCTCCTTCTGGCGCTCTGTGATTTTCATCATAGTGAACGGTACATCTGCCAGGGGGACGTCATTTAAGAGAACATATTGGCGGTATCGAGAGTGAGATGCTTCAAAATACCCGCTACCTTGGAACAAAAACCTCCGTAGGAGGCTGACGTCTTTGTAACACCGAACGAGTATTTCGGAATTCTCGTGATATAGGAACTTGTACCAACGAGAAAGCGATGTATTAGAACCACTAAAGAATCTTTGTTCAATTGCGCTACGTTGTTTTACAAATTGTTCCATAGTTGTACTTTGACGAAGCTTGTGCAAGGCGTTGTTCATATACTCTCGCAAATCGGATCTATTTATCGTCTTTCACCACCGCTCTGTGTTAATTTTCTGGTTCTTATTGATGTGCCAGTCGTCTAATATAATAGACGATAGAGGGAACACTTGACGTAGCGCCGCGATTAGAGCAGTGCACTGATCAATTGCGAAACAACTCGGGGATATCTGAACACAGTCATTGAATCTTTGTAGAAACCACACAAAGCTCTCCATTGTTTCGTTAACCAAATAGCCCATGAAGTAAGTTCTCAAATGCCCAGCTTTGTTTTTCCCATTGATGGATATCAATGGGATATTGAAGCGGTTGGCAACCACCTTGCAGTCTGCTGACACCCCAGGCACAATTCCAAAGCGCTCATAATCCCTTCCCCACGGTTCCAAGCTCCATGCAACAAGCTGCAGCTCGTTGTTATCGCCAGTGCCACAATAAACTTTGTTTCGGATGTTTCGAGACTGTAGTTGTATGAGATTCTGATACAGTCGTAAACACTCCTTCTGCTTCAGATACCGCGTATCAGAAATACATTTCAAACGCTTCATGAACAATACTTTGTCGATCTTCACATTCAACTTGTCTTCAATAATAGGGAGCACAGTAATGTACTGAAGATGCAGACTGTGGCGTAAGTGAATAGCCTCCCGTTTCTTCTCAGACGTCATCAATGTCCAAAATTGCGAGCTCCGTGCTGCATGATTATCATAATCATAATCATCTGAGAGCAAGAAGTACACTCTATCCCCGAACTTCTCCAAGGCTTTTCATCATGAAAAGCCTTGGAGAAGTTCGAGGATAGAGTGTACTTCTTGCTCTCAGATGAGGATACCGTAACACGTCGAAGTGCAAACCTATAGGGACATTTGTACTGTTCATTGTGCAGTAAAGAACACTGCAGATAACCGCGCAGTAAATTCTTACTACCATCCTGTTCGATATACTTGGAGTCCCGTATGTAGAGGTTGAACCCAAAGTTATCAGCTATTTCTAGTAAATGTTGTAGCACCTCGTATCAATCTACAACGTCCATCTGGTCCAGATACGCCGCAAAAAGTCGAAGCACCACCTCTTCGTCGTCAACACTATGGTCAAGTACCGCACTCCCCTCTGAGTCTCCATCATTTAAAGAAGTGGTTGCTTTCCGTTCCGACTGTGTGCCAGGAAGGATTTCCTCCGTAACTGAGGTGGGTGAAGGCTGTGTACAGTTCATGGTTAGAACGGCGACACATGCTTTTTCACATAATAAAAACACTTAGCGATTTGAGATTCGAGCCCTCTCTGTCCTTCGGTACGGCAGTAATATCAATAACAGAACTATTCTCTGACAGGGCAACAGAATTCCGATCACAATTGTGCACAGATTCCGTCTGTTTTTTTCTTCTGCTCGAGCTCCTGTTTGTCCTTCTTCTCAAGATAAATTACCTCCAATTTTCTGCCCAGTCAACAGTCGTTTTTTGAACTCATGTAGTCTCCATCCTTGCGTTCCATCGCACCGGAGAGCCAGTTATACATGTTCGCTTGGCGAGGGGGAATCTGTTCGGGCATAAAGTTATGTTCATCTAAAGAAACACTCTTCTTGAACCTAAGCGGAGTAAAATAAACGAACGGTACCTTAAACCCTCCCGTGCAATTACTTTTCACTGCATCTATGACCGACTTTTTGCATTTGTCCTTACCGCTGCGCCTGTTCTGTTCCAATCGAATGTGTTTTTGAGCTCCAGACCTCGACAAAATCCCCCCACTTCCATCACAACAAGTCTTTCCCATAAAGTCAACCTTACAGCCAGTCCCAAGAGGCTTGTTCTTATACTTTAGGCACTTCAGCCTAGCATTTAGACGGTATCTTTTTGAACTCCTCACCGTCTTACAGAACTGTACGGCATATTCATAGCCTTCCTGGGCTCAGAGATTATAAACATAAGCAGGCCGGTCATGAACCTTTTCTTCATCTCCAGAAACGTGTTCAAACCCAACATCCTTGTCCAACCGAGAACCCTTGCTCCTAACCCCGGATTGGGAGCCACGATTTCTTTTGGACCCAATTTCTTTAAACCCACCGCTCCTTCTTTCTTCAGTACACTTGCTACGATGCGCCTCAGCTTCACCGGTCTGGGTCTCATGTATTTCATGTCGTTGCACATACATACGCTCCCGTCGCGCTATATGCTCTCCATCTACAATAAATTCGTCCGTGACAGTCATCCTGTGGCACACACCGATACCAATTGAAATCCTTGCCGCCGCACACGTCCATCTGTAACGTTCCGTCAGGTCAGCATCATGGCCTGGAATAAATGTCGCATCCGGCATTCTTCCCTTTGTGCGTGCGAAATGGGACATCATTGAGAGCACGTAAGCACCGCAACGGAACGAATCGTTCTGTTTTGAATCACCCTGGACATAGTATGTAATTTTGCTTTGGATACTCCCATTCTATAGTTTCATCCATCGTAAACTCTACGATTGCGCACACTAAGGTCTTGCACCCAGCAGGGCATTCCCATTGTAAACACTGTCGCCCCAGTATAAGCGCCATTCCTGGCCCTCGACGCGTTCGCCAAATAATGCTCCCCAATGCATATTCTTCACAGTTATGGGAACAAGTATCTTAGATATTTTCCCTGGAGTAAGGTACAACTTCTCTTTAAACTTTGCCTTAAAGCGGTTCACAATTACCATCTGACCTGCGGGCTCTAAATCCTCAAATGTCGCTGCATTGTGACCAATACGCACTCCAGAGTCCACTGAAACAAAAACAAGGCCACAGGCAGGCTCCAGCCCCCACATATATGCTTTAATAAGACCGTTGCAAAACCATGTGTTTTTGTCACAGAACCCGATAAAGTTTGCTCCAATCACTCCTTCGGAGTCTATGGCATTCTTTTTGATCATGATAAGGTGATACCAGAGCTTTCGCAGCTCATTGAAACCCTTATTAGTACGCCTGTCCAAGGAAATAGTCGTATTACTTTGCAGTCCTTTCAAGAACAAGGATATATATTGATAAGTCTGCTGTATATCTTTGATCTCAGCTTTTGTAAAAGATCGAACGGGATCATAATTGGTTTCGTTATCATCGACTTTCTTCACCGGACGAAAATTTTCGTCCATCTCATCGCCAGATTCTTCGTTTTTGGGGTCGACAAATCCAAATACGGCTTGATCAACCGCATCTTCTGGCGGGTATCTCACGGATAGATGTTCCGAATCACGGAATATAAGCATTCTCTGCGCTACTGATTTGTGTTCTGAATGAGACACATAAGTTGTTGCAAGTTGTTTCCTCTTCAAGACAAATCTCAAGCTGTGTCAGTGCTTACGAGCTCCTGTCACACATTGCAGAGTAAAATATGCCGGCGGCAGCGCATTCGGTAAGAGCGGCACCTCTCGCGTCGCTCCCGGCACCTGTCACGCTGCGTTGTTTGATAGAAACTCACAGAGCCATCGGGCGTAGAGCACACAGAGGAGCTAGACACATGTCGGTATTGGAGGTGCTAAGAGCCTCTAAATGCGTTACGACGGAAGGCGGAGGATCCTCTGAAATTTGTTACATAAAAGTGGAGGTTCTCAGACATATACCGTGCGTTCCTCAAAGTGCGTAGTTTCTCCTAAGGCCGCGGAATACAATCTCGTCTACAGCATTGCTGCCAAAAAACGGCAATTTAAATCACGTCAGAATTATACCTGTCTTGAATGCAGCTAGGAAAAACGTTCATTCCTTTTATCGTCCATCCAGGAAAAATACTCGCTTTAGAAGGGTGAGGATCGTTATTAACAAGGCGTGAACGTGAATGCCATGAATTCCGTGAACGATGATAATTTGAGTCTTTCAAAATATTAGAGACTGTAAAGTAGAACACGTCTCTCAGTTGTACTGAGCACGAGCTCCGCGCCAGAGATAGGGTCGACTGTACTCTCCACGCATTATGCACACTAGCCATATGGCACGCAGCTGCAGTATGGCACGCAGCGGCAGCAATAGCTCGACACCTAGTCGATGGAGGCGAAGAGCCGCTTCCGATCCTTTGGTGGCGGTCAGCTGATTCTGCGCTTGGACCAAGAGCGTTTACGTCGCCTGATCGGAAACCGTATCAAAAAAGCACCAGATTGATCACAATGCTGTCCCAATTCCGCCCTTCACACTACAAAGTCTGCTTAAGCACGCCGCCGCCGTTGATGTGGCCACCGTCTTCGTCTGTCTCTACACACCACTTCCATTCGTCCTCATCTCTTTCTTCTACTTTATATTCATCTATCAATTCTTTCGTCTGAACTGGCGTACTGTAGAGATCTCAGCTCACTTGATTCCCAAATTTAATACTTCCATCCCTAGGAAGGAGCAAGATGTGCATTTTACAAGAGAATCGTTTTGGACACAGGAATTGCACTGCCGTTCGATGATGCTAATTTACTGTCAAAGTGGAATTTCTGAGGCGTAGTGGATGACGTTGAGTCTGGAAAGTAGGCTGTTTGCAAACGCGGAGCTGCGCAGCTGAAAGAGGTTTCCTAGGCGGCGAAGAAGCATTTTACAGAGATTTACAACCGTTGGTCCGCATCGGGGCAGAATGACCCAAAGCAGATTTGTAACTGTCTATCTTATGTCGCATCTGGGCAGTAAAGTATGAAGTCTAAGCGCACTTTGGTTTTGTTTTCGGTTTGCAGAGTGGGGACACTGGATGAAGATACAAATTTATTGAAAGCTATGCCCAAACTAATCGGGGAGGAGAATGGAGGTTTGTATGAAGGCCTTGGCTCGTATCATGCAGATTACTCTAAAGATGAGAAGCCTTCGGTACGGAAAAGAAAGAGCGGAGATATGACTGAGAGCATGGAAAACGTGTCTAAGCAAATTGATGCCTTCCAGAGCATAATGAAAGAGCAGCTTGACATTCAAAGATCCAACAGTATTCGATCATACAACGACATGGACGAGAAGGGCTTTTTGGAAGCAAAGCAGGAGAATGAATTGGTGGAACAGATCTTGGACAGTGCCGACCGGTACGAGCGGGCAATGAAGTCCAACGGTAAGGAGATACGAGAAATTGCGCGAACGACGTTGGCTCGGAACAAGAGACGTTTATAACGTTATTTAGAGAGGCATGGACGCATTAAGGACAAGGATGGTAATAACTGACAGTCTCCATTTGCACCATATCTCTCTTCCTTTGTTTTAGGTTTATAGCTTCTGCCTTCTTTATTAATTTCTTACATGTGATCGTGGTAACTCATTGAAGCTCAACCAAATGTCACCGGGTGCGGGAGGGTACGGTCACAGTCCTCTGTCTTCTTTACGCCTACAATTGCACTCTTAAATGCCTCTTTTTGAAAACTACTCGCATCCTCTACGAGATTCTCCAATTTATGCGCTCATTCTCTTCGTTCATCGCGCGAAATACTCACTTCAGTCCCCATCCAGTCTTTCACATACAGTTCAGCTACTCTGTTCCTTTCCATATGCGTAGTTGAACTGTACGTGAAATGAATCGGCTCGAACTTCAGATCCGTCAGCTGTGCGGAACTGGAGTTCGATACCATTCATTTCGCGTGCAATTCAACTAACTGAAGAATCCCGGAAGCACGTGATGCTTCAGAGCACTTTGAAACTTCGGAACAGAGCCGAGATTCCAGGCTCTTAAGTAGTGGGGAACGACAATACTCGAAGAAGGGTGGTAACGTTAACAAGAAAGGTTCATGAGTTCATATCGAGCATCTTGATGGCCGCATCAAGGTAGTCGATGTTTAGGTCATGAATCTCGCTTTTGAATACGCACAGAAAGTGAAGCACCTGTGGGATAATATAGAAGATGTATTTATTGCCTCCTGTAGTGAACAATCGCTGATAAATCGGTGGCGAGAATCAGCCCGGTAGTTAACCGAAGTCCCAACAAGGTCCATGAAAACGACCAGCATGCTGACCGATCTTTTCCACTAGTATGACTACCTCTCGGTTCCTGCAGCGTGTTCGCAATTTGGTGTCCACGGCAAAGCATGCATTCGAATATGATGTTGATCAATACTACTAGAGACCACCCGCCCTGTTCCAACAGCCTTTAAATCATTCTCTAAAGCTTTCCTCCGTCCTACTACTCGGCTGAAATATCTCGAACGGCACTCGTGTAACCTGCGGGGGCCTTAGACCATTTGAACGAACTACCTCCACAAGGTCAGCTCTCGTTTTAGATGTCGAATCCTCACCTGCCTCGCCTTCCAAAGAAGCAGTATTCTCCGAATACGAGTGACGATCTTTGCACATATCGTACCACGCTCTAACTTCGGCGTTCGTGTCACAAATCTCGTCAGCAGAAATATCGTGGTCTTGAAGTGTTTTGCAGTCCAAACAAAAATTGTGAAGCTTCATGCAAAGAGAAACAACTTCTGCACAAATGCCGACATCAAAATCCAAGTTACTTAGAATCCGCTGTAGAGCAAAATGCCCTGGAGAGGGATGCACCGAGGTGCTTTTCATAGTTTGTTGATCCGTTACGGGCTTCGACACCTCGTGTTATAAGAGGCTACTGTAGTAATGGCCCTATTTTGGGGTATGCATAGGAAGGGTATTGTTTCTGCTTACCTGTGCCGAGTTGGCCCAATGCTGGGTGCGCCGTGGCAAGCCTGCCACGGTTTAACACGTATAGAGTGTTGGCCGGCAGCACCGGATAGTTAGATATTTTTAGTTGATATTTTCAAGTGCCCTATATAGGTGGCGGCATTTGCCGCCACTGTAGGGGAAGTAAACCTCAAGGAGGCCTTTGGCTCTAGCTTCTTGCCGCGTGCGAACGGTTCTTTATCCCTAACCGTGCTACACCGCCTCATCCTCCGAGTTGCTGTTCACTTCTGTCCTCGAGGAGTCCTAGACCGTCGTTACTTCATCGTTTTGTTGTTTATGTGTTATTATTTCCGTCATCCCGCTTTTGTCTCTCTGCACTGTTATACAGGTTTGGCCCACTAGTCTCGGGACTTATTCCGGCTTATCACGAGTCAGTGCTCCGCAGTGCGGCTCGTTTCCTGATCCTTTGTTGCCCCATACCATTGGGCTGGATATTCCCATTCGCTGTGGCACGCTGGAACATCCGGTTCCCTACGCCGATTCTTTCCCTTTCACCTCCGACTGCATGCTCAGATCGGGGCCACCCGGACTTACAGCCGGCATCGCGCTGGCCCTATCGGAGGGTTCTACTGCTGCATCCACCCCTATAGAGATCAGGCCTGGAACACCCTGTCGGTGCGCTTTACGTGGCGCGGCTCTTGTTTGCCCACTCGCGGGATTGCACCACAAACTGGTCTCCCGACGTAGAATCGGCTTTATTTTACAACATCTGTTGGAGTTGGTTCGTTTGTTTGCAGCCCAGATAGTTGGGAATATCCGTTCATACGGTTCTTTCCTTGTGCGTTTTCAGGGGTTGTTTTGGTTACAAATTGGCCGACTGTGTCGGTGAACGATGTCATCCCGTCCCCGGAGTGGCGCTCCCCGTGCCGCTTCTGTGCCCGGTTCGTCCGGCTTGCCAGCAAGTCTGCCTCTGCTGCCGAAGGACACGCTCGAGGTCCTCGGTAATGGAGATCCGAAACCGGCTTTCCGGGATCTCCGTTCTGATGACGGAGCCCCACCCACTCGTGGGACAACTGAAACCACACCTGAGGCTGATTCCGCATCAGCGGGTGACGTCATGTCGTCGCGGTTGGACGAGTACACCCTCCGTGAATTAGAGGCTCAGGTTCGCATCCTGCAGAACTCCGTAGTGGGCCTCATTTGGCATATTACGAAGCTCCGGCAACGGCTCGATGAAGCCAGTGTCCGGGATGTTTCGATCGACGTCCGTGTAATACGGTCTGATTTCAACCGGATCATGGAACACCGACAGGTGTTGGCTACCTTGCACGAGCAAGCTTCTGCGCGCCTGGACCGCTTGGCTACCCGTCTGGAGACGCTCCAACAAATCATCATTTCTGATGCTACTGCGCCCGGAGCACCGTTTTCCGAAGATTCTTGGCATTCGAAGCGCTCCCGGGGTCGCCCGGCTAAAAAGAAAAAGGTTAGGTTGGAGTCTGATTCGTTTTCTTCGTCTTCTTCGGAAGAGGAAGCCCAAAATGGGGGATCTTCATCCGACTCGTCGGACAGCGAGAAAAATCGCTCTCGCCAGCGTGCTTTCCGTTCGCGGGCTACTGAAGCCACTTCTGGTGTTGCCAGAGGCCGTACGAAAGGACGGAGACACCTTAGATTGAAGGGATTGAAGTCGACGAATCTACTGTATCGGAAGTTACTGTCGTACCGATATTATCGGCTTGAAGACAAGACGCCACAGAGAACTTCACGTGGGACTGGCAAAGTGCGGAATCAGCTCTGACAAATAGAGCTCACGCTAAAGCCCCGCAAGTTCTCGAAGGAAGATCCAATTCTTGTCTTGGATTTTCTTGGCCGCTTCATGGCGGAAGCCGAAGTAATTCGGATGAGTGAGGCACAGGCCTACATTGCGCTGCCGTACTTTTTGACTGGCATAGCCGGAGACCAATTCAATTCGGTTCGTGGGTCGACTCGGGCCTCCGAAGGAAGAGTTACGTGCTGGCCCGAAGCCGAACAATACCTCTTGAGGTCGTACGATACGGGAAATGCGATACAACGTGCTTTACTCGCGCTGCGAGACACTACACAGTGAGCCAAAGAGTCGGAAAGTGTTTATTTTACCTGCCACAACAACGCTTTCTACAGAAGTGGCGAGGTGTTCTCCGCAGCTGAGCAGTGTAAGATGTTTGTGGATGGCCTAGATCGTTCGATCAGGACTCTGGTTGCCCGCTATCGGGAAGACAAACGCCGGATTACTTATCTGGAACTCGTACAGTACGCCCAAGCTGAAAGGGATGCAGCCCGAGCACGTGCCGGCATCAAGACGGGTACGGACCGCTTCCTTCACGTGGAAGCGCGAGACTCGTCTCTGCCTCTTTCGCGAGGTTTGGTTTAAGGAGGTTACGACAACCTACACCTGTTACAAGCTGATGGTTCAATGCCGACTGCCGAGTTGCCATCAACAACGGAGCCTTCTGCTGTCGACGTAGACCCCGCTCTTTACACCGGTCAACACGTTCCGGCTTCGCACGTCCCACAAGCTGGTGGATATCGTAACTAACGCCCTGGATGGAGGGACCGGTGCCCTCCACGACAGGAACGGCGGGCGCCCAATGCCGATCTTTTTCGTCATCTCATTTGTCATACCTGTTATAGGCCCGGGCATATCGCTCCGAATTGCTTGTTGCTCCTCAGGGATATCGCAAAAATCGTGCCTCGGTATGAGTCGTTGACGCCCATTGAACGGGAACGTGTTCCCGACAAATCGTACCTTCGTGCGAAGGCGGGAACTCAGCCTGAGACACAGGAAACCCTACCGCCTCAAGGTGGGAACGCAGCCGCACTTGCGGAACATTCTGCTCCGCAGACTGGCGGCGAAGCTCAGAAAAACTGAGCATGGGACCTCCAGCAATGGAGAGGGGTCCCCTGTTGTGGGGTCTAAAGCGGCAGAGGCTGAGAAGCCTCGGTCCCGGGTCACAATCCTGACAAGGAAAATTGCCACTTCAGACGTGAACTCTGAACGCCTTGGCGTTTTGCGTCGTCCGTGGATACGGTCTAATAATAGCCGGATTCCGGATAGAGTCTTGGTCATTGCGAAGCGCAATTACAAGATCTTTGCGGACCTCGGTGTTTCTGACCAGTATATGGTTCGACAGTTCTCCGTTCTTCTCACTGGCGCTGGTCCAAATTTCTTGGTTCAGTCTCTGATTCCGCCGTACTTGCGGTCTCGTATGCGCGCACCACCGCGAATTGATATCGCGGATGCAAACAATACGCCACTTTCAACTGTGGGAGTAATCGACCTGGTTGTCAGGCTTGCTCGCTGCATCGTGCAGTTGGAGTTCTTGGTTTGCGAGCACTTAGCTGCGCTGGTTATCCTCGGATGCGACTTCCGCGACGGCTTTTTCGAGGCAATTCGACCGCGGAAACGAACCGTCGAGATGGAAGACGGCACGACAATACCGATTGTTCGGACAGCCCTTCGGCGGGCTTCGAAGAAGCCAGTTCCGCTGCCAGCGGCTCAACAGCCGAAGGCTGACGGACGCCTGTCTACGAAACTCCGAGTCGCTTGGTCTGTCTGCATCCCACGGGAATCGCAGATGTGGGTCTCCGTTTCATCCTGAAACAATGTGGCTTAGAGAATGTTCAACCACTACCCCGGCTCTACGAGACATGCCAGCTTGCCCTTGTGAACTGGATTATACTCGTGGAACCTGAGAAGCCTTTTCATATATTGGTTGCTAACTTCAGCCGTTGCCAACAACGCTCGGTCAAGAACCAAGTTTTTGGCTAGATGCTTCCACATCCTGTGGCAATAGTACCTACGCAGGTCTCCGCTGCCGAAGTTCTCGGTATCCTCGAAACTGAGGAGGGGGAGGCGGAACGGAACAATTCTGAACCGAATACTGAACCGACCAGTTCGTCAGGAGATGCTAAGCCGACCTCGTCGGATGCAAACGACCGCAGTCTGGCGAAAGCGATGCCGACCTCGTCGGACAACACTGAGTCTCGAGACAAACCGGGCATAAGACCGGAGACCGTGACTGGATTTACCTACAGAGGTAAGATGCAAAGAACGGTGTAAATCCAAATATGGCTTCTGATCTGAACCTGCACAAGTGGGGGAAAAGGGGAGCGTGTAAACCGAGGAAGCTCACGATGCAAACCAACTGACCGTAGCTACAGAGCGTACCAGCCGGCAGAAACATATCCGATAGCGGAGCGACGCACTCACAGGCGCCAGGAATGAACCCAATACTGGGGCGGAAGCGGTACCTGAACCAGGTGAACAAGTGTCGATAACGAACGACAACGAAACAAAAACAAAAAGAAAATAACAAGAATAGACGGACACAGCCGTGAAGACAACCAAATACTCCAGAAATGGCAGGTCAAGTGCTTCCCAGTTGACCCTGAGGGGTTGTAGTGCCGACACCAGTCGTGGTCACTCTCCCAGGCGAAACTCGTTAACGGAAACCTAAATGGGTTTTCAGTAGACTTGCAAACAAGATGACTGGTGTGGTAAGATAAAATGACCAACGTCATTGGAAAACAAGTAAGTTTTTCTTTCACTGACATTTCCATGAGAGTGATTTTTTGAAAAATTAAATTCCTCGAAAGGGCCCTTACATTTTATTGAAAGGCATCAATTTCGTTTACCGCCGCATGATGAATCCATGACAATGAGTTTTGCTAGGGTCTCCGGGCGGAGCCTTAAACCTACGTAGGGAGCAAGCTACTACGCCCCGATCCTTAACAGGATTCGACTTGAGTCTCCCCTCAGTTTTCCATTTACTTGCAGGCTCTACGGTGAGATCACCCAAGCATATATTTTACCATCGTATCTACGCTGCACACCTCGCGAAGGGTCTACAAGTGGACAACCCACAGCCAGGATGCGGAGTAATCCTCAACGGGCGTGTCACCAACATCTGCATGCCAATCTCCACACGTGGCCAACTATCTCACTCACTATGCTCTGCATATAGACGATTCACCATGTGAGATAAAGTGATGTCCATCGGACGAAAATTTGGGACATCTATAGGATATCGTTCGGATATCTGCGCATCCAGGATATCCGAATGATATGCCGCGGTACCCATTTGGATGCGCCTATTTGATGCCCTTTACATGTTCTTTGGATATACAAAACCTACGCCAAAGAGATTCATATGATGCACGAAGATATGTCCCATGGATGTGCGGAAATCCACGGTGCATCATTTGAAGATCACCAAATCCATTGGACATCTCTTCCTACATCATTTGCCTATCGGGCGGTTATCATTCGGATATACTTCATGCACCATCTGAGCATCATTTACATATATCATAGCGACACCCTAATAATATCAGAGGGACAGCTTCAGGTTTCATAATTCTAATATGAGCTACCTGGAGGATATCATCCGGACATCCATTCACCTGCGTGAGTCGCCTACTAAAGTTCCATTTAATACCTACAAAACTTTCCGGAAATTAAAAGAAAGTTTTCATAAGTTAACCATGTCACCGGCCAACTTCACCTTCTCACCCAGGCAAAACTCGTTAAGGAAAAATTAAAAAGGTTTTAAGTAGACTTGCAGATATGATGACTGGTGTAGTGAGGTAACATGACCAACGTCATTGAAAAATAATTAAATTTCTGTTTCACAGACATTTCCATGAGTGTGATTTTTTGAAAAAATTAAAATTCATCGAAAGTGACCTTACATTTTACTGAAAGGCTTCAATTTCATTTACGGCCGCATGATGATTCAATGACAATGGGTTTTGCTAGGGTCATTATGAGAACCATGATGCATCCGATAGCGAAAAGGTCTTTGCTTCACAGCACTGTTCCCGCTGAACACCGAAGAACTGGACACGGAACCAGTAGAGGACGACATCCCATGCTTCACCATAGAAGCGGCAAATCAGGAGGGCATCGATGTGCTAAAGAGGCACTGGGATGCCCAGAGAGGTGAATTGATGTCCGGATGATATCCCGAAGATAACCTATATTAGAATTACGAAACCTGAAGATTTTCCTTTGATCTCCTTAAGATGTCCAGATGATATACGTAAATGATGCTCAGATGATGCATGACGTATATATAAATGATAACCACTTGATACGCATATGATGTACAAAGAGATGTTCATTGGATTCTGCGATGTCCGAATGATGCACCGTGGATTTCCGGACGTCCATTCGACATATCTTCGCACATCATATGAATATATTTGGAATAGTCCTTGTACATCTAAGGGACATGTAAAGGGCATCAAATAGGCCCATTCATCGGGGTAGCACGGCATATCATTTGGATATCAGGGATGCGCAGAAGATATCCAACTGATATCCCATAGATGTCACAAATTTTCATCCGATGGACATCCATCGCGCATCACTTTATCTCACAGGGATGATGAAGAGTCGTACCGAGTGATACTGGAGACTCTTTTTACTGTTGAAGAAGTGGAATACTCCGCAATTACCCGTGAGAAGTTTTTGCTTGAGCAATCGATCGATACCGATAGTTTCTGCGAAAAATTCGCTGACGCACTGGGGAAGAAAGATTCTCAATTCGACGTCGACCAAAATGGGTATCTGGTCCGACGCTCACCTCTGGACGGAGCACTCTAGAAGTGCGTAGCTGAGTCATTGAGAAAAAGTGTGTCGTACCTGTCACACAACCCACGGTTATCGGGTCACTCCGGATCCACGCGGTTGAACTACACCCCAGAGAGGTGAATTGATGTCCAGATGATATCCCTAAGATAACCCATATTAGAACTACGAAAACTGAAGATATCCATTTGATCTCCTTACGATGTCCCTATAATACACTTAAATGATGCGCAGATGATGGATGAAGCATACCCAAATGATAACCTCCTGATACGCATATGCTGTACAAAGAGATGCCCATTGGATTTTGTGATGTTCAAATGATGCACCGTGGATTTCCGGACATCCATGGGACATATCTTCGTGCATCATATGAATATCTTTAAAACTGCTTTTGTATATCCAAAGGACATGTACAGGGCATCAATTAGGCCCATCCAACGAGGTAGCACGGCTTATCATTTGGATATCCTGGATTCGCAGAAGATATCTGACTGATACCCTATAGATGTCCCAAATATTCATCCGATGGGCATCCATTGCGCATCAATTTCTCTGACAGGGCGCCCTTCGGAGGCAGTTCTATTGGCTGCATATGTCCAACGACGTCAAGACCTATGTGTCGCAGTGTAACTCGTGCATTAAGACCCGAAGTGGTGTTTGGAAGCACAGGAGGCATCTGAAGCTATTTCCGACAGCGGGGCCCATGGCCAAGACCTCAGAGCGCCATTGCTTTGTAGTATTCATAACCGACGGAGTCACAAAGCTCACCACGGCAATATCTCTGAAGAATCAAACGGCGATCACACTGGCAACAGCCTTCCTCGAGATGTAGGTTTGCCCATATGGTGCTCGTATGTAACTACTGAGTGATAGTGGTTCTAACTCAGCTGCTAAGCTCTTGAAAGCGATCCATACCATGCTTGGGGTCAAGTAGTACTTCACCACGACCTACCATGTGCAAACAAATGGCCACGTGGAACGGTTCAACAAGACTCTAGTGCCACGCTTTCGGTACTACGTAGAAGAGTACCAAACCACGTGATCCGAATATGTACAGCCACTGACCTATGCGAATAACCTCCATGTCTACAGGGTCACCCAGAAAACCTCGTTTGATGTCGTAGTTTAGGTACACCACATGGTATTATCGTCCAGCTTGGGTCGGACCGCTCGGAAGCGGCGGGGACGTTCACATCTGCGAAGGTCAAGAGAAATAGACTCCAGAAGTTACTTGCCGCCTTGGCCCACGCTAAAGTCAAAATGACGGCAGCCCAAAAAGGGTACAAGGCAGACTACGACCGATCGGTGAGCAAACTAACCAAAGTGGTAAAGAGGGACATGATCTTCCTCGATGGACACTAAAAGGTAAGTAACTAGCCCCAGCGGAGATGGAAGAAAACATCCACATTGACGAGAATAACAATTCAAAACTACTACTCAAGTACACGGGGTCATACAAGGTCATCCGTTTCTATGAGAATACCGCTAAGATCTTATTGGACTGTTTCGAGAACACCGTCTCCACTGACACGATTGCCAAGGCTGCGCGAGTGGTCGCGCGGCTGACACAACCAACTGATGGGAAACTTCAAGGAGAGAAGCAGGGAGGGAAGCGTCTCCCACAGCCACGTCTCTGACAAGTCCACGGAGCGGTCCATCTCCCAAGAAGGCCGTAGCGGCTGGTCCCATGACGCGAGCTGCACAGAAGAACGAGCTACAGCAAGACCAGCAGATCAAGCTACCGCCCGGGAGTCACAATCCCCAAAACCAAACGGAACATTCAAACGCTCAATTGGACACTGCGGAGTGTGCTATTGACACCGTTGAAGATCACGAACACACCACAGAAGGTATTCAAGAAGGGTATCGTGATACGGATGGTCGCCGGAACACGACTCCATGGAACCATTTTTACATATCCTCAACAACTTTATACTTTATTATTAGGTACTGGTGTGAAAAAGGGCGAACGCCCTCACCAAATAGTGCTGCTTCGCGTGGTGGTAATAAGCGTCGATATGGAAGGGGGGTGGGATTACCGAGGCCGTTGAACACCACATTACAACATATGACAAGACTAACTAACCTAACAGGAAAGCGGAAGGAGATCACAACGCAAGATACTTTACTAGTTGAGAAGGGCCAATAAGAGCTAACCAGGAGGTAATCAAGGAGGCCTTGGAGGAATTTCGTCTACGTCCACGACCACGACGGGTCCCGCGACCTCGACTATGGCCACAGTAGGTGCCACGAGAGGACACGGAACCTCCACGGTCAGAGAACACCGACATGGGAGCGGCGGAACTTTCCCCTCCGCTACGGGCTGCCCTTGCCGGCGCACCACCACCTACTTGGTAGCGGAGTGAAGGCAGCAGGCCCCATCGGAGTGCCGCTGCTAGCCACGAGCAAGGTGTTGGCAAGATCAGTGAGTCGATGGAAGGAAGGCGGCAAGCTAGTCAGAGGGATAACACCAGAGATTCGGGGAGGCGCAAAACCGCTAGGAGGCCCTGCTTCAGGTGTCAGACCAGTACGCGCGCCAACTTCTGAAGATTCAAGATTCGTAGGCGGTATCGAAGCGCCGGACAATGACGGAAGCAGAGCCGAGTGGAAACCAGTAGGAAAACCATTTGGTACTCCCATCTCAGAACCAGCGAGCCGGAGAGGAACGTTTTGAAGACCAAGTAGTGTGTAAAATGGTGCGGAAAGTTTGCACCAGGAGGACCGGCAGGCGGTTGATACGTACTGAGGCCACTAAAGCCTACCATTTGGGTCGGAGGCGTCTGCGACGTCGCAGATATCTCCGACCCAAATGCGCTTGCTAGAACTAAATATTCTGGGTGGACTCGGGGTAAAATATGAGACGGTGAACTACTCAGAGCTTAGCAAAGCACCAGTGCTGATGATCGATAGAGAACTCGAGTTCGTTCGATTGTTCAACCTAAGTGTGGCACTTCGAAGGGCGTAGAGCTCCTTGGAAGAACATAAAGCAATTGCTTTCACAGAAATGACTTCTCTTACAAGCCTTAACGTACACGATCGCCATCTCGTACAGTAGGAATTTGGCGATACGAACCCTAATCTCGTACCGCCGCAGTACAGCTGTGCCAGATTACAGCTGCTGTGCTTAACAGCAATTCCCATTATACACATCCACAACCTACCCACCACCTATCATATCTATATATAATTTTTTGAATAAAATTAAACACCTATGTAGCCTCTATTCGCCATTCATTTCAAAACCATCACCTTCTGAAAATCTGGACTTTTACCAGTTTTCTTCTAAGAGACGCAAGAGCGCACGGGTTGAAACTTTCCACAGGGCCTCGGTGTAGAAGCGCATGACCTTCCACGAGGTTGCATAACTGACCGAGGTAGGCACTCTCCTCACTGTAGAAACTGCTCTTGAAGTAGTCGCGGAACTATCGCAACCCAATAGTGCGCCGCTCAGGGTGAGCTATCACTTGGAGCCAGTTCGTCAAAGTATCCACAGCGGTGATGATGTCGTTCGGACCAGGACAGTTAAAGTACACCATAGAGACATGGTTTAGACGAGCCACAGCGCTCCGAATCGCGCCACTATCACGGCCTGGAGGTACCGGATTCACCGGGAGTGACTGAAACCTATAGGGAGAAGCCCATGAGTCCAGCGACCGGGAGGAGGGGCAGCCGCTTGAGGGTTGGGAGGACCGCTGATAACGGAAGCTGCCACACTCGTACGGGAAGTAGCGTAGACTGGTGCCGACGGAGGTAACGCAGGGGACTCATAGTTGTTGGCGGCCACCATCACGGTATCATCAACACCAAAAGAGTTTTTGCCAGCCACATTCCCAGCGACAACTCGTGCTATCGAATTGAAATCGAATTTCAAGCGATCTCCAGCTGCTTTTCGTTTATATTTCAGTACACCACGTCGTGTGTCATTGGGTTCTCACTACATCAATATGTAATGGAAATCTATTGAATGTAATTTTTCTAAAAAATTCAATCCAATGAAAAAGCCTTGAAGATATAAGATAAAAGCCTTAAATACCGACAAGGGTATGAAGATTTTATGACCTAAAGTTCTGCCTGGGATTCTGATTTCGCAAGAGCACGATGCTCTAAACCTCAGGATCGTAGGCGTCCTGACCTTGGTTTTCTCCCCAGTTGTGGTTACTCACGGCCGTGAGGCAATTTTCCAGTTGCTGGGAAGTGTACTTCATACGTTCCACACTGGCGGAGAGCCCCATCTTACGGGTGTCTCGGATGAAATCAGTGGGAATGTGAAAGATACAACCAACTGGTTGAGTGCCGCTGATACCTACGGCCTTGTCAAGATAGCCTTTATCCCAGGTGACACCTTCCACGGACGCCTGAAGAGCGAGAATCGCCACCATAAGGGCGCATTCGCTACGCGCAACGGACCAAACGGCATATGCATTATTGCTTTTTGAGGAAGATGCTACTTCCAAAGTAGGCGAGAACCGGAGGGGTCGGGGGGACTTCTAGCCCCCTAGCAAAACCCATTGTCATTGGATCATCATTAGGCGGTAAATGAAATTGATGCCTTTCAATAAAATGTAATGGCACCTTCGAGGAAATTAATTTTTTCAAAAAATCATACTCATGGAAATGTCAATGAAAAAAAGCTTTTCTTAGTTTTCAATGACGTTGGTCATATTACCTTACTACACCAGTCATCTTCTCTGCAATTCTAGTGAAAACCGTTTTAGTTATCTCTTAACGAGTTTTGCCTGGGGCTATTAGCAGAATTCATAGTGATCCTACCAAGACGGTCGACTGACATACCATGAAGGGCGGTTCTGGTCGCTCTGCCACCAATATTCAACGTTTTGGAATAGGTGGATGGTACGCGTGCGACCATGACGGTGATGAACGCGGCTCTCGTTCATCGCGTCGGTGGACTACCTGCCACGGTCTGTCTAATGAGTGGTATCAAAGGGGATCTCGAACGCCACATAATCGAGATTGACCTCAAGGTCACCATTTGGTTCATCTGGACCGTGGAGAATGTCGACCACGCGGCGGAAGTAATGGAACTCTCCGTCGCAACGAATGAACGAAAGGTCCGAAAGAATAAACACTGGGATGTAGTGGAGGAACTTCGTGTGACTCTGCCGCGCGTGGAAACACTGCCGACAACCCAACCGGTTTTGCTTCTCGCCCTGGTGAGGTGCTGGGGGCGCCATCGGTACCGCATCCAATCGACAACAATCTCATCGGGCGATTGATCTGTACTGCGAGATTTTCATGTGACGAAACCGCAAGGGACAGAAGAAGGAGCTGATGTGGAATGGCCAGTTCCCCAGCGCGACTATTTCGGCAGAGTTATCGGCGAACCGGGCGCCATAATGAGCGCGCAGCTGCCCGTGTGTGCTGTTAAGGTCGTGAGGGGTCAGCGTCTGACCCTCAACCGTTCTGGCGACCGCCAACGAGTTAATGTTGCTCGGCACAGCAGCGACGGCACACGGATCATAGCAACCGCCGCGCCCATAGGGATCTTGAAGTGCACGCGAGGTCGCCCGATTCTTCGGCTTGAAGATGCCGCCGCGCCCGCGGGCTACCCCAGGGGCTTTTCCAGACACCCTCTACGAGGCGAGAACATCGCCGACTGAGCGGATAGTCTCTGGAGTCGGGGATATTTCAGAGGTGGAGCAGTCCCTTATAGGGTCGTAATGATGCTCTTCGCTCACCAAGGGGACTTCGGCTTCCGGCGCTTCGGCGCCCGATAGAAGCGAGACCGGAATTCCAGTCTGGGACAGTGTACGTCGGTGCGTGAACCCCAGCAAGTGGTAATCGGGCGCGAACGGCGCGCCAGCTTCCGAGGGATGCACCGCAGCGGACAAGGCGAGAGACACGCAAGCTTCACTCTCGTCTGCGTGGCGCTCCAAAATCATCGACCATCCCAAGGGAGAGCCGAACGTTCACTTATGAGGTCAGAAACAAACGAAGCGGTGGAGGGGAAGCGACAGGGAGGATTAAGACCAAGAGGGAGGACCGAGCGGAGCGTAGACAGACAAACCCGAGGGGAGCCAACTGCCACGGGGGCGCGAGTATGGCGCGATAAGAAGGAGCGAATACACTGCATTTAACGGAAGGTCATCATTGAATCGAATTTTCATTTCGCGTGTCTCTGGCAGCTAGCGTACAAAGTGCTGCACAAGGTCAAGCAATCCCTGTTTGCCTGTTTGCTCAAGGGTTTTATGTGACACAAAGTCATTGATTGCGTCGGCAAGCAGCCTTTCTTCACTCTCAGGCAGTGCTGTAGGACGACCGGGTGTCTTAAATGACACTATCATGTCACATGGCTCCAGTGGATCTACGGTACCGTTTCGAGATACTCAGTTTAAATACTAGGCACTGAGTCTGTTTGTGGGGATATCGTACTTTTCCGCGAGTTCCTGGTACGTTGTTGCAGTTTTGAAACGGTTGAACAAAGCCCGCTGTATTTTGCAATGAAAGTCGTTGACAATAATGGAGCTCAAAGCTGTATGACTCAAAAGGGCTTTAAAAGAAAGCAAGTGTCTGTCGCAGGTCGCTGCTATCATTTCAAGGGCGAACGATTCTGCTTGTGACTGAGTCCGGACCTTTATACTGCTCATTATGGTAAACGCAAACTGGTCTTCTGCTTCACGTTTCTTTTTCTTTACAAAATGACAGTTGATTCACTGCGTTTATTGATGTCTGTAGTATATAGTATGCGATTATTTCGTACTGTCATAGTGGATTCTTTCAAATTGATTGCGAGTGACAGGCTTTTTCTTTGTTCACCAAATATTTTACTTCGATTCACACTCATGAACTCTTCCCAGTGCAAGAAACTGAATTGTGTGAGTATGTAGGTGGTTCAAAAAACCGTGCAACAGTTTAGTTTAAAACTTTGCTCATCTACGTTTTACTACGTTCTTAATCAGTTATTCTCGACATATTTCCATCTGCGATAAAGCTTGGGCTTAGCGAACGAATTGAGGCTAAGCGTCTTCTCTGGGAGCGCCGTTTTGGCATGAATATCGGCACAGTGAAGGTGTGCTGACTTTCACTTTAGTGATTGATGCTGTGACAACAAGATTGACAAGATGTTGCACCTGTTTCGGCTTTCACCATTCAGGTGTTTTGGTGTTTTAGTTTTCGGGCCAAAAATCAGAAGGGTAAGCTTTTGTCGCTTTTTCCTCTCCCTCTGTTCTGTATGAGGCGTTTCGTCTCCGTACTTATTCATTAGAAAGCTGATTGACGGTGCTCTCAACTATGTGAAGTTAACGAAAATCTGATGAAAGGTGCGCCTCTGTCACTGGGAGAGGGTATCGCCCTTCTGCGTTACAGGAATCCAAATACGTTCTCCACTGCGTGTCACGAGACCGGCTTGTTCTATCGCTCCAACCATACTCGTCAAGACGGAGAGCAGAGTGCTCTGTGGCCGTGCTGCTGGCGCTTTGTTGGCGAAGACGCCAAGCGGCCAGAATCTCCATTTTCACATGTTGATTTCCAATAGGACCGCCCGCCAACGTGGGTTGATTTTTCGCTGGGCGTCCCAGATGCGACACGCTAGTTGTGGGGCTGTTTTTATTTTCGACGCCATACGTACCGCCGCCCAATACCACTTTTGCCTGAGCCACTTCGAGGGACCAGCATAGATGACGCTCCGGTTTAACGGAGCTTCATGAGGGTTGGGGTGATGAGATCTACGGGCCGGCACAGCAGGCGCACTTCGTTCTGGTTCCATTTTCTCTTCAGTTTCTCCCAAAGTTGCCGCTTTAGATACACAGGATGTTCGCCCAGATCCGGATACGGAAACGAGTCCTGTGGTGCTCCCATACCATCCACGACGGAACGCCGCAGCTGCCGCTTCATCTGGAGGTCTTCGCGGGGGAACCGTCGCGAGAGTGCATCTGCGAACTCGTTCGCGAGAGACGGCATCCACTCTGACTGTATGTCTATTTTGTGAGCGTCCAGAACGCGCTTCAGCCGTCGCAGCTCCCGCATCATGGTACGACTGGACGAAACAAAAGCGTTTGTGATATGCACGACTGCTTGCTTGTCGATGTAAAGCAGGAGGCCCTTTCGCTCCAGCGGTCAGAGCTCTCGTCCCAGGCGGCTAATGAGAAGCATCCTCACAGCCTTTTAACTCGCGAAGAGAGATTAGTTTCACTCGATCGGGCCAGCCCCAAATACTTTGGCCCTGGATTTCTCGGGAACTCCCTGCACTCATGTCGTCCAAATTCAGAGTACCGACATACCCCACTTCAGCTGCGTCGGTGTGCATCGAAGCTTGCGGGGATGGCGGGCAAATAAGACGGCCATCCAGATCCATACTCGCCATTTTCTTCCACCTCGTGTGGTATCGCATGCTCTGGTGGCTGAGCCTGACCCGGCTGCGTTCCTCCTGTCCGCTACTTGATGCCGTATCCCAAAATAGCGCTCTTGTATAAAAACGAGCCCAAGGCATAGCCATAGTCCGGATAATGATCTCGACTCCGAAATGGACGAGCACTTGCCCGCCATCCTACTCGACCTCCTCCGGATGTTGTTTGAGACCAAGAGTCTTCAAAAGAGAAGCAATGACGCGCCCAACCCGCTGACAGTCTCTTAGCGTTCCTAGAGAGGTTAATTGATGTCCGGATGATATCCTCCAGATAACCCATATTAGAAGTACGAAACCTGGAAATGTCCATTTGATTGTAGAGCAACGCATAATCGCGTGATAATCGGGATGATGCAACTCATATAGTCACGGATGAGTATAGGAGTATGCACTCTCAATGTATGAGTGGGACCCAATTTTGGAGGTTACTTTTGGATGGCTTTCCCAGATTTTACCTGTAATCAGGGGCGCCATTGCTGGCTGTTACCGCTGGGTAGATGCTTGTATGACACGACCGTCTGTGCAGAATATAGGAGGATAGGTGGTGCACCTGAGGCGGCTGACACTGGATTAGCCACGTGTACGGACCCCTGCGGGTGTGCATCACGTTTACATAGTTAGTTTAGACCTACTTAGGTGAGCTCGACCTCACCGTCGCGAGCACCTTTGTAAAGTCAACCCGAGCACTCCCCAAGTGAACTCTTTGTTTAGTAGCGCTTCTTTGAGTGGACTCAGCACGACTGAGGCTCTAGTGCCAACCGCCTACGTAGGTTATCACTCTCGTGAGTATAACTGCGTCTGGTTACGGTGGTCCTACCCTCTCGGTACCCCTGAGGAACATCTGTCGTTGATGTCACGACTTGCGAGTCATACCGGGGAGGTATCAGACTAGATTATGAAGTGATCCAACTCTGTATAGAGTTTGGCCGTGGCTACGGAACTCCGTGCATACCTGTTGGAAAATCTCGCCCCGCTCCGGGCATAAAGCCGAGGAGGCACTACCCGTCGCGTGTGGTTGTTGGTTGTTGTTGTTGTGTGTTGCTTTCCTTCTCGGGACTACACCTTTCATTGGTCGCGTCGCATCGCTGCCGATAGCACCCCATCTCTGGAGTTTCTCATCGTTTCCCCACGACTGTACCTGGCACCTCTGTAGGTATAGCCAGTTGCCACTTCGGCCTTACAACCGAGTTACGGTGGTACAGAGGGCTCTGTCACTGGTCTAACATCTCGCAAGAGAGCGGACCTTCGGACAGTCTGGTGGGTTTTCACTCTTCCGAGTTTGCTTTACATTGATATCCTTGAGATGTCTATATGATATACGTAAATGATGCTCAGATGATGAATGAAATATATCCAAATGAAAGCCGCCTGATACGCATTTGATGTACGAAGAGATGTACATTGGATTTCGTGATGTTCAAATGATGCACCATGGCTTCCGGACATCCATTGGACATATCTTCGTGCATCATATGAATATCTTTGGAATAGTTTTTATACATCCGAAGGACATGTAGAGGGCATAATTAGGCGCATCCAACGGGGTACCACGGCATATCATTCGAAGATCCTGGATGCGCAGAAGATATTCAACTGATATCCTATAGATGTCCCTATTTTTCATCCGATGGACATCCATTGCGCATCACTTTATCTCACTGGGGTGGCCCGTGTCGACATCGGAGAAGCGGCGATGAGAAAATCGTCCACGTAGGCCAGCAAGCGCATCCCGGCTCTCCGCAGCTACTCCACAAAGACAGCCATGAACTGCGTTAACCACAGTGGGGATCGCCCCCAACCGAAGAGCAGCGACAGATATTGGAAGTAACGCCCCGCGGAGTGAAATGTGAACCAGTCACGCATAGCTGGGGACAGTCCAAATTGTCTGTAGCCTTTCACCATATCCATGGAGAGAAAGTAGTCTCCACGCCGTATGTATGGCTCAAAAGCCTGCAGCGAGTGCATTCGGACAATTCCCTTCCCCCAGTGCTTCAAGTGGCGGCTCCGGTTCACGACCAACCTTAACCTCTTCTCCCCTGAAGATTTCTGCCATACAGTAAAGGCCGATGAGATCACAGCGCCATTTTGAAGGGCCTCCCTTGCGTGTGCCCAGCTTACCTCCCTGTTTATACCCTCTTGACACCCCGATTGCAGATCTCTTAAACCAAACTGAAGATCTTCTGATGATTGTGTCACGGGAGGCAAAAATACACCTTCTCCTTTCCGAAAAGGTGTTTACGGCTGCTCATATATGCCAAAGACAATATCGCTGCATAGATACTCGGAGCAGCCTAGATGGGGACAGCCCTGAACGCGCTTTTGTGTGGCGCGCCAGAGCGGGCGCCCCATTTCAATGGGAAGTACTGGCCATTGGCAGCACCACCTCTGCTACCGCCCGCTCTATTCTTAGCGTTTCTGGTCTTTAACGTGGCGACTGCCTTTATCAGCTTTGTCATCACCTGAGAGTCTAATGTCTCCATTGAGTTCGCAATGTCATCGGCTGCTGGTACATCCATCCTTTTTTTCAATCCCGGAATTATCAGCTTCGCCGTGACCGAGTCGTCCGTCGCAAGCTTTTCAAGCTCACTACGAAGTCCCAAGGCTAGTAGTCCGTATCTCACGGAAAGCAAAGCCCACACATCGTAGCGCCTAGTGGCGCTTTCATTTTTGTCAGCCAACGCCTTTTGGCGCAGGTGTATACTGACCTCATGGAAAGCAAGTTAATAGATAGTAGCGTTAATATAGTTAGCTTCATGAACGGGCACTGCTTTCATGCTCGCTTGGTTTTCTAAGGCGACGCGGACTGAAGATATCGGATTCTCGAAGACTTTTCCTCAAAAAGCAAAGACCGAAGGACGCGGTTCACATGCGTAGCATGATAGACCCAACTTCCGGTCATTCCGGCAACGCTTAGCGATTGTGGCGTAAGCCATCATCCATGCTGCATCAATGCCTGATTTAGCTAATGTATCGTTTTTGGCAACCTTTCTCGATTTGACAGTAATTTGTCGACTAATTGTGCACTGTTCGAGAAAGTAGTGCTCATCTTGGGTGCGGCAAGGTCGTGTTTGCTTGATCGGATTTGTCTCACCAGTATTAAAGTTTCTATTCCCAGTCGATCTGGACACTCTCGAAAGAGAGAGGTATGGCTAGCGTAAAAGCGCGCCGACGAGGGTGAGTGCCGCGATTTGTGCAAGCGCGGCCCGCATTCCCGCTGTCATCTGCTTGGAAGTTTGGCCAGCCATTCTTAACAGCACGAATAGGTCGACTGAGTGGGCCACTGACCGCCTCGCTCCCTATCTACTGTGCGACCGTTTCATCAGTGTAACCCCACGACACATCGGTGACGAAAATTCGTCACCAATTTTCAAGGTGATGCCGGGTGCACTGGTCTCATTTCACTCGGCATCGCCCCCGCAGTACCGGGTGATGCTCACCCAACCAAGGTGACTTCACCCACTGCCATCACCGAAGCACGTCATTTTCTTCCTGTTTTGCCGGTTCAGCCGCACCACGACCACACCCAGTTTCAGATCCGCGCGATATGCCAAGAACAGTTGATCAGTTTGTCCCTAGTCCTTTAAGCTGTGCTGCAGACAATGACAACAAACATATCTCTGCTGATGAACACGTTTCTGTACAAACCGAAGACGTACTTCCTGTTGCAGCATCGAAAGAATCCCAAATAGAACTTCAAGGCAATGAGAATTTCGAACAAAACTTACCCACATCTCAGAACTCTACAACGAGTAAAAACCAAACACTATCTCAATTTGTCAACAATCTTGAGTATACAGCACAGAATGATTATTATTTGGAGTTTGATTCACTCTACCAACCGTCAGATAATTTCTTTCCAACACGTACAAACATCCTCTTCCAACATCCACTTACTGAAGAGAACAATTCAAAAGTGGTAACGGAATCCAAAATTCGAGATTTGAAGGCTGAAAACAACATTCGTATAGCCCGAAACAGCACGGAAAAGATCACAACAAATGGAGTTGAGTCACAAATTGTTACTGTAGAAGATGTCTGGTCTTCTCTATTTAGTAATGAGATGGACTGTAACCTGGAAAGTAGTATGGATTTCTTTTAGACACATCAATGTTTAGATTATTCACCGCGACGCGAAGAATTTAGAGCAAATCTAAGATGTGGTTTGAAAGACTGGGTCTACTCTTTGCCGTTCGAATCTTTTGAATTAGATGTTGATACGATAAATATGGAATTTGGCAAACATTTTGTACGAGAGGCTAATTTTGTTTTGAACAATGGGGTGAGAGATATCGAAGAATCTTCAAGCACGAAGTATAAATCGCTTAACGCTTTAAGTTTATCTCGTTTGTCTAGATTCGATGTTTTTCTTCCACAGTATTTGCTTTCGAAGGTTGCTAGCAATGTTAATCGTGTTCTAAAAAGCAAGGAATCAGAAGCTGACTGACAGCTTTGAACTGAAAGGCGTAATTGCACAGAATGTCTTGGCAGCTTCCTATTCTACTACTGTCATGACAATAAAGTCTGATCCGAACAAGGATTTCCTTTTCCAAACAGAAAATAGCGGCAAAAGGTACAACTCAATTTGGTCTGCTTTTGCTCTACCGTAGAGCGTCGACAGAGATTAGAGCAATGCGGTGTTAGCTAGTCAGTCTTACCGAGAAGGGCGAACACACTGGTTACGGAATTGGAAGATGAATTGGCATCTATTAACAGGTTGGTTTTATTGGTGCCTGGGGTGACTATCTTTAGTTTAGATGGAAATCATCAGAGGCTAAGATCTCAGGCTGTCACAGTTCACTTTTTTAAGCCACATGAATAGCCCTAAGAAGGCTCTCGGACCTGTCAACAACGCAATATGTTCCGCTTTAAATTTTTTATGTTTGGCCAGTCACTATTCGAGAATTGGGGAGAAGAATATACACGTGTAGCAGAGATTGGTGAGGCGGCTACAGGATGTACTGACTGCTGGACCAATTCGAGCGATGATTGACTCCATTTTTGCTGCTCACCGTGGATACAGTCAACAGGTCATTAACTTTTTGAATGATGATCTGGGTAAAGTTGCGCTTCGTACGCATAAACGCTCTCTCGATTACCACTTTGTCTTTGACAATGGGCCACTCCGAAAAATAAGGGTGTGGAAATATCGGATAAGGGCTGTAGGGCTACTTACTTCGCACGAAATAAACCGAGAACTGCAGAAGGGCGTGCTGTGGAGGCCATTGTGTATAGAGAGAGTCACAGTGGCCGTGTGGCCTCTGTTTATCACAACTACGATAGTCTCTTCAAGGCGACCAAGTTTAATATTGTTCCCAAAACAGGTCTCAGTTTAGTAAGCAACTGTGAAGAGAGAGAGAGATTCCATAGAGTGTTCGAAAGGATACCAGAAACCAACGCAGCTAATGACAACGAGCTTTTTTATGAATCTTATCTAGCGCGTTTGAAGGTTGCAAATCTTATTACTGGGGTTAATGAAATCACACTTTTGCAATCTGAAGACCCGGGGTGGTTTTTGGGTCGAGCTTTTCAATTCACATTCCGGACAACAGAGAACTTCATTCGCGCTCTTTCCAAAAGCTGTACAGACATTGTGACCGCTCTTGCAGACATAATCAAAGGTAAGGATATGGGTTAGGGTGGTATATTTTTTCCTCAGGATGTTGAAGAATTACAAGCTCGTTTGAAACTACGTCTGACAGCCGTTTGTCATGTGCTCAATATTACGCTGTCTACAGCTCCCATGGCCAATGAGTTTAAAGAAACGAAGTCATTCTTACTATCATCCGATTCTCTTGCACTTAGTGCTAAGACGAGAGCCGAGCTGATCGCAGCATTGAGTGGCATCGGCCAACCTGTCGCCGCATCTATTCGCAACGGTCTATTGGTCGAGAAGATATTAAAGCTACAGACTGATGTGCAAGCGGCGTTTGTAGTACTCGAGAATGACAACAGTGAAAATCTTACTGAGGAGCAAGGAATGCAAGCAATGAAGAGAAATCTCAAAGAGTCGCTGTACAAAGATTCTTAAGATTCCTGGGTGCCCAGGGCGAAATACTGGAGTGCTTCTGTCATTAAGATTTCATTCACCTTTCAGGAAGAATCCTTTAGGAACACTGTTAATTGAGGAAAACGGTAACATATTGAATTTCTATTGAGAGATGGCAAGCCAAAAAATTTGACATGTAATTGCCATTGAAAAGATATTGGAGTACGAAGAAAAAATTGGCACCTATAGGAATCGGATTGAAAAGCTAATAACAGATAGTTCCGCCTGGGTGATGAAGTCTCTTGTGAGCAGTCCAGGTATGAAGGAAGGTTCGGTTACCGAAGCACAAGTCCTGAAGGATCTACCTTCCTTCTTTGAAGACAATATTTGTCAAGGATGGATTTCAAATTCTTATCACGGAGAAGAGAAACAGTATAAAGTATGTTTTATTCGAACGGTTGGACTTATTTCGTCGAAGTCGGATTTAATGGTTTCGGATAGTCCTGATGCTTTCATAGGCCTCTTTGATGTACCAAGAATCGTTCTGCCTTTCCCGTTGAGATAAAAACGATGAAGGCGCTGGAAACAATAGAAGAGGTAAGGAAAGTGCAATCCGTATAGAGCAAGTTGTTTCGCGTCACTGGAATAGGACGATGTGAAGATTTGCTTCAGGTATTTAAACGTATTGTGCCTACCACGGATAACCGACTCCAATGTGTTCATCACGCGTTTTGATTGAAGACAAGGACAGTTTGCTTTGTTGTGGCGAAAGGAAGTAATTTGGGAGTAGGTGAAATTATCTACAAAGCTTTGATAGAAGTCACTGATGAAATACTTAATCAGTACGGGTGTATTCTTGGAGCGATTCGCGTTGGAGCGTTTTCATGGATTGGGAAGAGCGCAGAGAACATTCCAAAGGAATACGATGAGATGCTTCGAACTACGCATGCAACGGACCTGCATTCTTACGCAACATATTACAGTTTAAGCATTGCGTACAAGACTCTTGTTGCGAAAAGAAGAGCACTGTTCCCCTCCAGAATGATTAGAGCATCAGTTCTGGCGTATTGCATTCATCTAAAAGAAGAAGTAGATGAGTTTAGTACAGCCGTGACGTCTTTATGCTTTACGAAGACTTCCGAAAAAGCAATCGTGAGCATCATCGGAAGGTTGTTGTGTGCGCACGTCAATAAGGGTGCCGTGATTCACAGATTGTCATTGGCAAAGAAAACTGGAGCTTTGACTGACAATTGGGAGGAAGTCAATTTCGGTCATGGTTATCGCCAGTTACGACATGCTGTCTCTAGATCTGCTTCGTTTGATGATTATCCTTGTCAACTGGAGAAGTAATTTCGAAAGCTTTTTACGCGTGAAAGCTCAAAGCAAGGAACTCGTCAAAGTTGGAATGTTGAAGGACCAAATGAGGATGACTCTGTTGCAGTTCAAACTTTGGAACCATTATTCAAACGCAGTGTAGTAGAGAAGTAAAGTCGTTCGCACGATGCAGAAAGACAATTGAACAACATGTCCAATCACAGAAAGGTGAAGAGAAAAGCTGCATATTGTGGTTTAATGTTCTTACAGTCACAAAAATTAGGAAGAACGAGAAAGTGTTTCGCAAGAAAGGCGCAGCATTTCAACCACAATGGTTTAGCACCTGTAAAAAATCTATTTGTTCTCGCTGTTGAAGCACATCGCACACAGAGTGCTAGTTTGAGCAAAAATTTCAGATGCAGAGCTAGAAGAGAAAAAGAATCGCTCCGCATATCATGCATCCACCACTAACCGCTGGTGTTTTGACAGGGAAAATAAATGCCTCTCGAACAGATGGCGTTACTCATCGCTGATGGCATTGTGTGCTGTAGACTTTCCGCGAAGGCATTGAGCTCTACAACTCCATGACAAAGCATTTGTTCTATCGGTAGTTTGTACGCATTGAAACAAAAAAATGTTGCCAATATATGAACGTTTTGCATTTTGAATTTGCACAAGCTGTACAACGTGGTAAAGTGAAAAGACGTACACATTTTTGTGTGTTAAAAGCCGGAGCGGGAGGTTTGAACTCGCTATTTGCTTGTAGCTTCTTCCACATTCATCTAAATATAGTCTTCAGCACAAGCAGAAAATTTGAAAGCGATAGATGCAGCAAGGCGTTCGTCAGCATGTAGGAACTGGTTGTTTGATTAGCAGGCGCAAACCAGTCAATGCCCTATGGAAGATGGGCTGACGATGCAAGTGAAAAGCGTGTATTGTCATCCCGTGTTGTCCCCCACGTGTACACGGTATAAGGTTTGACCATATTCTAAAATGTAGAAACGACCTGGAATCAACGGTCTAGCTCTCAGGCAAGAAATCCTTATTTTAACCCCTTTGGGGACTGAAATTTCTTAACGCTAGAGAGATAGCGTTAAGCAGGCCCCAATCAGAATGTAAGTAAACACTTGCATATTTTGGCTGAGATTGCAGCTCTCAATGATTGAAATTGGCAATCAACTCCTCGCGTGCACTCTCCGAATTCTGCCGAGTGTGACTTTGCACTCCGACGACGACTAAAGTTTGCCTCCATCCCAACTTCACTACAAGCGACAAGAACGCTCGTTTACTTCCATACCATCACAAATATGGACAACCATCGCAACGAGAACAACTCCCAACGTTGCACATCAGAGTGCCACTCCACAGACAAGCACCAAGAGGCTATCTCAAAGATCGAACAGCCACACCCGGATCCATCATCTTCCTTCCAGCAAGCAGCACCAGAAACACCGGCCGCAGTCAACCAAGTACAGAAGAGTATTCCCGTTATGATGCACCCCTAAATCAGTGCATTAGCGATATGCTGCACCCCTTGGCAGCGCATCCCAAAGCGAGATACGTGTACACGTAAGATCTAGGACTAGGTGCTTTTTCCCTCCATCAACCCCGGTAATCTCGCTTCGACCATCGAGACTTCTCACGATTTGCTCCACAATCTTCAGACATGTTGTCCAAGAAGCGCGCTCAGCTCTCCCAGAGCAAGCGCATTCAGATTGCCCAAGATCTTCTCAATGGAGCAAACGTTCCGCAATGCGTCCAAAAGTACGGCATCAGTAGACGCACTGTGATCAACATCAAGAAATGCGCTGCTGACCTAGTTTTCAACCCACCAACGCAACATAACATGAACTATTGTCGCCGCCGCGCTCCTCGTTTTATGAAAGTTGAAACGGAGCTTCTACAATTTTGACGAGCAGCGCCTCAAGCCAAAACTACCAATCACCACCGAGGTGATAAAAGTCAAGGCTGAACACCTCAGAGACAAGCTACTTCCCGGCATGACAGATCAGTAGAAAACAATCTATGCAGATTTCAAAGCATCTGATAACTGGGCGTTCAGGTTTACAAGAAGGCATGGAATGAAATCGGTTCTTTTACATGGACAAGCCGGAAGTTTCAATCTTACGAACGTGGCATCAGAAATAAGCACGCTAAGACAAACCCTAGCTGACTATGATCCAAACAATATTTACAATGTTGACGAGACGGGCCTTTTCTTCCGCCTTTTGCCTCGAAAGACCTATGTAATTATAGACGAGGACAGAAAAACAGTTCGTAGAACTAAGAATATGAAGGCAAAAGACCGTCTCACTGCTTATGTTTGCACAAATGCTACCGATACTGCAAAATTGCCGATGGCCGTGATCGGCAGTGCTAGAAATCCTCGTTGCTTCCATGGAAAGCCTCCCCCTCTTCCCTATTTTCAAAAAACGTTTGCCTGGTCTGACGCCGCTACATTTCGCAAATGCTTCTTTGTTGTTTTCCTCCCCTTCATAAGGCGACGAACGTCGCAAAAAGTGGTGCTTGTCATGGACAACTGCTCTGCGCACTCTGATATTGTAGACCCTCTGGAGCAGGTGAGAATTTTGTGCTTGCCGCCGAACTGCACCGCAGTTCATCAACCGGTGGATTGTGGCATCATCGCGGCGTTCAAAGTGCGCTATCGTTATATTCTCTTGAACGAAATTATTCTTTCGTTCGAGGATAGAGATCAACGCCGTCAAGCTGCTGCGACTATGCAGGCTGGGACGAGGGGTATTTCAGAAGGTTACGAGCCGCACGTGTTGGATGCTATTGAGATGATTGTGAAGGTATGGGATAAAATCAGTGACAAGACAGTAGCACGTTCTTGGGTGAAAGCTGACATTTTGCCTATGAGTTACAAAACGGATTTGGTTCAGGAGCATGGAAAGCTTGGTTTTCAAGACACTGAGCAGAGGAAAGAAGTGGAGGAGATTTGCAGTTTGTTTAATGAGTTAAAGATCGTTGCAAATGCCAGAAATGCTGTAGTTCCTACAGTATTTGATGATTTATTCGACGATGAAGTGGAGGCTTGGATTGATATTGAAGATAATGAGGAAATCAGGGCTGGTATGTTGGATGAGTTTATTAATACAGTAACTATAAATGTGGGTGAGGATGGTGATGTGATTCAGAAGGAAGTGAAGAAGAGGCTACTCCTACACAGCGTTTTGTGCCATCACCGCTGCCTGAATCTGGCGTTATCGCCTCGATATTCAGAGATGTGGAGAGTCTGGCACAGGACTCCGGACTGGATGATGTGTGTTGTTTATTGAAGCGTGCGAAGCGCTCAATGTTGGAGGTTCGACGCGAGCAGGTCCGCAAGCGCCAGCGTCAGACGCTGGTTTTAGAGTTCTTCCAGTAAAGAGTCTATACTCGTTATGATGCACTAGCCCTATAGTGCACTTTGATTCTGTTTTACACAGGGGTGCACTGTATAGGGAGGTCGACTGTACCTTCCAAAAGCCATCAATCTCTCTACAATGTTCAGTCGAAGCACAACGTTCCACAAACGCATGCCTGTACGGCAATTCCGAGCATTACGCCCGCAAATGAGGATTTAGATTGCCAAAAGTGCGGGAGTATCCCGTGCTATTGGCTATAGTTGGGGGAATCAGTTGTAGGAAAGACGGCGGCAAAATATCCAGCCCTCGAGATACCAAGCGCGTACAATAATACGGCCCGTAAAACGGCCTACAAGACTTATGTTTACGAACGTCATGGTTTTCTAGGTACTGGTAGCAGAGTGCAACTTCCGCAGTGTGTTCTTGAAAAAATTCGAGCACTCTGGCCTGACGAGAGAGGAGCGTATATGGGGCTTCAATGATCAATAATTTTATTGCATTAAGCGATCGCCATTACGCGAAGGAGCTGCTGATTCGCGCCGGCTCGTCTTCTGTACTCTCTCTCTCCCTGGGCCATGCAGTACAATGAGAACACAACTATCGCTACGCACTGCACGACACCCGTCTATGCCTGCCCCACTCACGAACATTGGGAGCAAACGCTCGGGCATCCTCGTCTGTTTCACCGTGGTCGCGTATCACATAACGGCGACGTGCGCAGCGCGGGTGTTGTAGCTTGTCCATAAGCTTAAGCCGGTGTGCCAGACGAACGAGAAAAGTAAACTGTTGAAATTGAACGGCATGGAGGCGACTTTCGTGCTGCACGTCGTGAACCGGAGAAGCGGAAGTGACAGTGAAGGATTGGACGGCGTCTTGTGATTCAGTGAACTCGCAGAAATTATCGTCACCTCGAACATCCAATGATAATTCTTCATTCTCGTCACCACCAAAGCCAATGAGCTGCAGGGTGCTTCGTTCTCGGTCGTCGTTCGTGCGACATGAGCCCACTTTTGCTGACCTTCTGCCAACTACAACAAGTTTCTGAGCGCGCTTCACGGCACTACCGATTCCCTCTCACTCTCGTTCATCCCCCGCCCGACTTCGCCCGCGCTCCGCGGCACTACCGCACAATGCCGTTCTTGAAACTTATCACGCTCGACACCGGTGGCCAAGCGACGCACCCCCGCCCGGTACCGTGTACGTCGTTGAACATCTAGGAAGATTTCATCGCCTGTGTCATTCTTTGCCTGCTCCGGCCGCCACTGTGTCGATCGTCGACAAAGTTATCGCCGCCTGTTCCACCAGACAGGTTCGTCAATCTGCGCCTGGCGCTGGTATTATCGCCTCGCTTTCGCCCGGCTCGATACTGCACGTGCACGTAAACTGGACGCTTCGTCTCGCCGACGCAAAAACTGGCATACAGACTGGAGCATCCGGACCGCTGCGTGCAGCTGTTGGTGTTCGTGCGCGTCAGAGAGGCTACAGTCTCTCTGCAGCATGCGCCTTGAACGCCGCAACAGCTAGAACAGCTGTCAGAAGCCATCCGAGCCACTGTCGATCTCATCGCCTCCAAGTTCGGTGTGCGACGTCTCTCCTTTTCGGTGTTGTTCGTTTCACATGTCGATGCTCGACCTCCTCAACCACATGACTACCTTCGCTCGCACATTTCAGACATGCTTCTGACGCCGAGTGGTCCGCTTGCCCCGGCACCACACGTCGACGCTTTGCTACCCGAGGTACCCATGGACCGCGTCTTTCTCTTGCAGATGCTAGTTTTTGGCGAGGGTTGTGCAGAAAGTGGCAAGGGTCGTCCAGTAAATTTTTTGAAAAAATATCGAGATCAATTATTTCAAAATTTGAAGATAATTGCTTGGGCCGTCCAGAATCGCTGTGCAGTAAATACTGGTGGGTTTTCCACTCGTGCTAGTTCTTTAGTCGAGGGCTACCTGAACGGTATTTCGCGAAGTCTAGGTTCAGTTTCCATTAAGGTGCACATTACACGATACCTTCTGCGGAATGATACCCTGCAACGCATGGAATACTAGTGCTAGTACAGATGATGCCCATTATGAAATCATACCGTTTTATTCGTATCTATTCTTCTATCGACCGCTTTTGCTAACCACTATTTCGCTATATTACATGTACCATATCCCCATGATGGAGCGGGTGTAGGCGCAATCTGCGGCAGATGCCGCAGACTGCACGTCCACCATCGGCTGTATCGGTAGAACAAATACGCACTCCGAGAAGATGAGGCGTGAAGCGCCTCATCCTCTCCGTTCCTCATGTAGGGAACCATGCCCAGATGCACGGTTCCCTACTTGAGGAACCTGCACCTGCACCTCGTGAGCTATGTCCGCATCAAAAGTCATTTACCTGTATACTCAAGCGGAAAGTATCTATAAGTTAGTCAATGATCCGTTGGATACATTTGAAATGCGATGGAATGTACCATTGATAAAACAAAACAGAAACGTTGCGCTAGAAAAGTCGAGGGACCTAGTAACTCGCAAAAGGAAGAAAGAGGAAAGGGATCCGTTAGATTATCAGCCCACCATCATCGTAAAGCGCGAAAGGTGTCGAAGCGAGAACTCACAAGCAAGGACACCGAGAATGCCCATGCAGCAAACATACCGCAAGATGCGATAAACGAAAGAGGAGCCTATGTCCCAACCAAGCACCAAAATCCCCTATCCCGAACAGTCAGACATCGATCTTGAGAGACGAAATGAAAATGGTCGTTTACCTGTATACGCAAGCAAAAAGTATTCATAAGTTAGTCAATGCTCCGTTGGATACATTTGAAATGCGATGGAACGTACAGTTGATAAAGCAAAACAGAAACGTTGCGCTAGAAAATTCGAGGGACCCAGTAACTCGCAAAAGGAAGAAGAAGAAAGAAAGGGATCGGTTAGATTACCAGCAATCCATTCATCATAAACCGCGAAAGGTCTCGAAGCGAGAACTCACAAGCAACGACACTGAGAATGACCATGCAGCAAAAATACCCCAAGATGCGATAAACGAGAGAGCAGCCTATGTCCCAACCAAACCAGAATCGTCTATCCTGAACACTCAGAGATCCAAGATCGCCAAGAAACCAACTTGGTTTGTTGCGCAATAGGCTCTAGCTTCTCGCGTCTTGCGCTACTTTTGAAAAGTAGAGCAAGAGGCGAAGCTAGAGCCTATGGCGCAACGAAATGAACCATTGCTCGCGTACTTACAGTCGTCGCTTTGGGTTACCGGGTTCCCGTTTTCACCCCTCAACTCGTTCTATATCTTGAAAAAATAGAAAAAGTTGAAGGTGATTAGCTTATTTCCGGCCGTTTACATGTCGCAGAGCGCGAAGAAACGCGGTGAGGATTGGTTAGTTTAGAGCAAAGATACGTGGAAGGATATGGAAGAACGTACGAATAGACTGCACGGAATACATCCGTGAGATACGGATGACTCCGTTCCACTTTTTTCCGCCCTCTACTTTAAAGAGCCTCCATAAAGTAAAGGGAGGAAAAAAGAAGGACACAGCGGAGTATAACGATAGGATGTGGATGGCACGGATCACGACGGTAAAGGCAGGTCGGACGTCGGAGGCGCGGCAGCGGCGGCGGAGGGAAGAGATTTATTTTTCTGTGCGAGATTGGACAGGTGTACAGCGTACAACGTTGGAAAACCACAGGTTTATGACCAGTGGTAGATAATACGAGAGGTACACCCTTGTGTTGAGGTCGACGTGTACCTACGTTCCTTTTTGAACGAAAGCACGTGATTTCAACTCAAAATATATTCTCCGTTCTCAGCATGACGTCGATCTTGACTGTCGCTCGACCTCCTTCTCCCTTCGGACGACCTTCACTTGCAGTCTTTGTCGTCGTTTCTCGTTCATTTCTTCTTCCCATGGTCTACTACTGTACACATAAGAAGCGTGGGTGCCCCTTCGTTACTCGCCGAGGAGTCTTATCTCTTCAACAGCATGTCAACCATTGCCCGTTTCGTCTGAAAGCAGCGCTGGAAGACGACAATAGCCGGCCCATTCGGAGAAGCAAGCGTCTCAAGCTTTCCGCGCCCGCGCCCGCATCTTCCGAAACGGTCACTGCCCCTTGTCGCCTTCCCGAGCCTTCGGTGTCCGAGGACATCGTCGACCCCACTCCGTGCGCCCCTCCCATTCCGGACACTTCGCATTGTGTTTCTCCTTCCCCGGGTCCCGCGTCATTAGAGCGAGAACACGGAAGCAGTTCCCGCCCAGTGCCTTCTGAGGAGGCCCTCGGTGATTTGCATATGGATTATCTCACGGTTTGTCTGGCTTCAGTAGCTTCCAACCTTGGTCATCGTGAGGCAGACGAGCTAATTGGGCTACTTCGGGACCCGTGATTCTCGAAAAGCGATTCAACGAGACCATAACAAGTTCCAAGCGCTGTACAGAACTGAAGAACGCCATTTTCGAACGATATGCCTCAAAGGACGGTTTCAATCGCAGAACTGTCTCGCCAGAAGGATATACGTTCAGCGCCACCCTCTAAACGAGAGACCCCGTTCAGACACTTGTGAAACAGCTCCAGTTGGCTAACAACGAAAACACATTCTTCCACCCTATTCCTCAGACCCACTCCACGAAAATATCTCACCCCATGTCCGGCTCTCTCGCAAGAGACGCCACCTCAAAACTTAAGGAAATGGTCATGGGCTCTTTGGATAGTAGAATAGTGTGGTACTCCCAAGAAATAAGTTACAGTGAATCTTTCGTAGGTCTTCTGCAGGTATACACCGATAAGTCTTCAACAACTCTAAAGCAAACATCGGTTACCGCCTATCCTCTTCACCTCATATTTCTCAACTTCTCCGACGAGCTACGCTGTATGTGCATCCGTGATGACCTCACATTCCTAGGCGGAACTATGTTTCATTAATTTTTCAATAGCTTTCCAAGAAGTACGGGATTTTTAGTACAATTATTATAAACTTCCAATAGCTCGTGCAAGCCAATAAATTCTAATTTTTTGAGCTTAATAGAATTATTATCTTTGTAATGCAGAATGCCCATACTGTCTAAACTCATCAACGCTCGACTCCGTATTGAACACAAAAGCGCTGATGAGGCCCTGTCTTAACAAGCGTTGACGACGCGTTGTCGTTAACGTGGATATCTTGAGTTTTTCAATAACGTCGCGCTGTAAATTGAACTACGTACTGCCGCCTTCCCCACGTCTGTCTCTTGCAGATGCTAGTTTTTGGCGAGGGTCGTCCAGAATGTGGCAAGGGTCGTCCAGTAAATTTTTTGAAAAAATATCGAGATCAATTATTTCAAAATTTGAAGATAATTGCTTGGGCCGTCCAGAATCGCTGTGCAGTAAATACTGGTGGGTTTTCCACTCGTGCTAGTTCTTTAGTCGAGGGCTACCTGAACGGTATTTCGCGAAGTCTAGGTTCAGTTTCCATTAAGGTGCACATTACACGATACCTTCTGCGGAATGATACCCTGCAACGCATGGAATACTAGTGCTAGTACAGATGATGCCCATTATGAAATCATACCGTTTTATTCGTATCTATTCTTCTATCGACCGCTTTTGCTAACCACTATTTCGCTATATTACATGTACCATATCCCCATGATGGAGCGGGTGTAGGCGCAATCTGCGGCGGATGCCGCAGACTGCACGTCCACCATCGGCTGTATCGGTAGAACAAATACGCACTCCGAGAGGATGAGGCGCGAAGCGCCTCATCCTCTCCGTTCCTCATGTAGGGAACCATGCCCAGATGCATGGTTCCCTACTTGAGGAACCTGCACCTGCAACTCGTGAGCTACGTCCGCATCAAAAGTCATTTACCTGTATACGCAAGCAGAAAGTATCCATAATTTTGTCAATTCTCCGTTGGATGCATTTGAAATGCGATGGAACCTACCATTGATAAAACAAAACAGAAACGTTGAGCTAGAAAAGTCGAGGGACCTAGTAACCCGCAAAAGAAAGAAGAAGAAGGAAAGGGATCGGTTAGATTACCAGCCCACCATCATCGCAAAGCGCGAAAGGTGTCGAAGCGAGAACTCACAAGCAAGGACACCAAGAATGCCCATGCAGCAAACATACCGCAAGATGCGATAAACCAAAGAGCAGTCTATGTCCCAACCAAGCACCAGAATCTCCTATCCCGAACAGTCAGACATCGATCTTGAGAGACGAAATGAAATTGGTGGTGTACCTGTGTACGCAAGCAGAAATTATCCATAAGCTAGTCAATTCTCCGTTGGATACATTTGAAATGCGATGGAACGTACCATTGATAAAACAAAACAGAAACGTTGCGTTAGAAAAGTCGAGGGACCTAGTAACTCGCAAAAGGAAGAAGAAGAAGGAAAGGGATCGGTTAGGTTACCAGCCCACCATCATCGTAAAGCGCGAAAGGTGTCGAAGCGAGAACTCACAAGCAAGGACACCAAGAATGCCCATGCAGCAAACATACCGCAAGATGCGATAAACGAGAGAGCAGCCTATGTCCCAACCAAGTACCAGAATCGTCTATCCCGAACACTCAGAGATTCAAGATCGCCAAGGAACCAACTTGGTTTGTTGCGCAGTAGGGTCTAGCTTCTCGCGTCTTGCGCTACTTTTGAAAAGTAGCGCAAGAGGCGAAGATAGAGCCTATGGCGCAACGAAATGAACCATTGTTCGCGTACTTACAGTCGTCGCTTTGGGTTACCGGGTTCCCGTTTTCACCCTTCAATCGTTCTATATCTTGGACAAATAGAAAAGGTTGAGGGTGAAAACTTATTTCCTGCCGTTTGCATGTCGCAGAGCGCGAAGAAACGCGGTGAGGATTGGTTAGTTTAGAGCAAAGATACGTGGAAGGATATGGAAGAACGTACGAATAGACTGCACGGAATACATCCATGAGATACGGATGATGTCCGCTTTATGGCGTTCTACTCCGGCGGAGTAGAACGCCCGACGGTAACGGTATGTCGGACGCCGGAGGCGCGGCGGCGGCGGCGGAGGGAAGAGATTTATTTTTCTGTGCGAGACTGGACAGGTGTAAAGCGTACAACGTTGCGAAACCACAGGTTTATAACCAGTGGTAGATAATACGAGAAGTACACCCTTGTGTTGAGGTCGACGTGTACCTACGTTCCTTTTTGAACGAAAGCACGTGATTTAAACTCAAAATATATTCTCCGTTCTCAGCATGACGTCGATCTTGACTGTCGCTCGACCTCCTTCTCCCTTCTTACAACCATCCCTTGCAGTCTTTGTCGTCGTTTCTCGTTCATTTCTTCTTCCCATGGTCTACTACTGTACACATAAGAAGCGTGGGTGCCCCTTCGTTACTCGCCGAGGAGTCTTATCTCTTCAACAGCATGTCAACCATTGCCCGTTTCGTCTGAAAGCAGCGCTGGAAGACGACAATAGCCGGCCCATTCGGAGAAGCAAGCGTCTCAAGCTTTCCGCGCCCGCGCCCGCATCTTCCGAAACGGTCACTGCCCCTTGTCGCCTTCCCGAGCCTTCGGTGTCCGAGGACATCGTCGACCCCACTCCGTGCGCCCCTCCCATTCCGGACACTTCGCATTGTGTTTCTCCTTCCCCGGGTCCCGCGTCATTAGAGCGAGAACACGGAAGCAGTTCCCGCCCAGTGCCTTCTGAGGAGACCCTCGGTGATTTGCATATGGATTATCTCACGGTTTGTCTGGCTTCAGTAGCTTCCAACCTTGGTCATCGTGAGGCAGACGAGCTAATTGGGCTACTTCGGGACCCGCGATTCTCGCAAAAGCGATTCAACGAGACCATAACAAGTTCCAAGCGCTGTACAGAACTGAAGAACGCCATTTTCGAACGATATGCCTCAAAGGACGGTTTCAATCGCAGAACTGTCTCGCCAGAAGGATGTAAGTTCAGCGCCACCATCTACACGAGAGACTCCGTTCAGACACTTGTTAAACAGCTCCAGTTGGCTAACAACGAAAACACATTCTTCCACCCTATACCTCAGACCCACTCCACGAAAATATCTCACCCCATGTCCGGCTCTCTCGCAAGAGACGCCACCTCAAAACTTAAGGAAGTAGTGAGGGGCTCTTTGGATAGTAGAATAGTGTGGTACTCCCAAGAAATAAGTTAAAGGGAATCTTTCGTAGGTCATCTGCAGGTATGCACCGATAAGTCTTCAACAACTCTAAAGAAAACATCGGTTACTGCTTATCCTCTTCACCTCATCTTTCTCAACTTCTCCGACGAGCTACGACGTAAGCGCATCCGTGATGACCTCACAGTAGTGGCATACTTTCCTACAACACTAGTACAGTTTTTCGCATCTGAACTTCAGATGCGAAAAACTGTACTTGAAGCAGACGCAATCCCATTCCTCTCTAGGAAGTCTCTACGCGATTCCAGGATGCACATCCTTCAAGAATCTTTTCGTCAAATCTTGTAGCAAATTCTAAATCTAATGCAAAAAGGTTTTCATTTCATCGGCGAAGACGCACTATATCGAGTGTGCCTTTTTCTGCAAGTTTTTGTGCGGATATTCTGAGGCTAAGGACATTCTGTCTACTCTTCATGAGACCAAAACGCAAAGCCCTTGTCGTAGCTGCAAATCCCCTCCCTCATCTTTATGCAGTAATGTTCTTACGTCATTCACTGGACCCTCTCAAAACCACACTAAAACTTTTAGTGATAGTTCTTGAAGAGTCAGAAAGACATACTCAGTTATTCTCGAATATGCAAAGAAAGGCGAAGGAGAAAGAAGTTTACGTCGTGCAAGGGAGAGGAGATCTAAGTCGGATACTCTCATGCGTTCTAATTCCATATCTCTTATTCTGTCGTGCATCAAAACCTCCTTGACCGTAAGATTCATCCAGGGGTTATTTCCATGCAGTCTGTTCGGAACAAGGAGAGCTCTCTTTGAACAGTTACGCAACTTGCATCTCGGCATATTGAAACCGATTAATACTCCAGAAATCGAGAGACTGTAGTCAGAGACCCTAAGCACTGCAATAGAATCATCCGCGTCACGTTCATTTCGAACGATACGTACTCAAATCCAGAACTTTACAAACGCAAATCTATCCCCCATGCAATGCAATTTTTCTGCCAGAGGTTTGCATATAGATTTGTTTACGCCGAAGAAAGGCAGGTTACTGAATGGAACCTTCATTAAGGCAGATCTCCTTCGAATGATGGATGCCAAAACATACAAAGACATTGAAATGTTTTTGCTTTCATGATGGAATTCTTTGAAATCTGATAGCGAGCGCAGGACACGGCCCCAATCAGAACAATTTTCTCTCAGTACTCGGACGTCGCTTGGACTACTTATAGGTTCAATCGTGGCCCATGGTGTAGTGAAAGCTCTATTTTGTCTCTAAGGTGGCAGATTGAAGCCTTTAAATGCTCCTCGACAAAGTGGTCCGCAGCAATTCATAGCTTTGGAACTGGAACTCTGAAGTTTTATCACGGCTCTTAACAGAAGAAGAACTAACACCATTGGCAGCATTTTACGGTATCTCTACAACACGTCGATTTATGTCTTCTCTTGTAATGTTGTTGACAGGCCTTGTTAATGGGAGCTGAAGCGATACGATTTCAATATTGGAACTATTGTCATGTGCTACGAGCCCAAGCACGCCGGGCTGAAGGGTTTTCATGACTACCATCTGTTTTGCTTTCACCTACGACTCTTTTCGCGTTTTCCTTCCATAGAGTTTTAAACTGAATGAATTTAGCACATAGGAGCTGCTACAGCCCCCGTTCTCTAAACCTGTGAGGATCATGTAGCAGTTAGCTTATCATGACTCCATTTAGTTCTTTTTAGTGTTCCGCAGAGATATCCACTACCACTATAATTCGGGGATTCTATGGTCGTTGAAGGCCTTCATTGCTGTTTACCCGCCCGTCGTAACGAACCAATTAGATTCAGATATTAACATAAAACGCCAGAGCTGGTGCGCTCATGCTAGACGGTATTACTTCATCTAAATCATCCGTAGAATTTGTATATTCACCGGAAACAATGGTGGCGAGTATTTTAAGTAGCTACTAACTCTCGTTACTCTGTTTTTCTGCAGCTCATCCCGGCGCATTACCACTTTCGTGCGTGCGGCTGTTGAGGCGCTTTCATAGTTCGTCACTTTTCTGCATTGAGCAGTGTAAAAAGTGTCGTGTGTCAGTACGTACACAACTTGTAGCAAACGCATGGTCGTCAGTTTTTTTACTAGGTCAGCATCAATTGGATACGAAAAATAGCTGAGTCTTGTCTGATGAATGTATATTGTGCTTGGAAAAAAAGGACTGTCAGTAATGCATCAAACTGTGTTTTGGGAGGTGTCGAAAGGCTGAAAAATGGTTTTAAAATGTGTCCGCGAGCAGGGGTTTTAGTGGATCTAGACTGATGCGAGTAATGTGTGCGCTCTCGAATTGTGCTTTTTAAGCGCTCATAATACTCGAGATATACTCTCATTTATGTACAGCCGGCGTTGTCTGTACAGTCCTTTTACCTCCCGCCCATCCACGTGGCCAGCACTGTTCACGTGTTGGGGGCGGGTACACCGTAATGAGTGCGGGAAGTGTCGAGGAAGGTGTTTTGGGAGGTCTTGGCATGGTGCCTAAACGTAGCCAGAATGTGCCCGCGGCCGTGGGAGGGGGGGGGGGGGGGTTGGTTGTGTTAGGGTGGCTACCCTAAAACAGCCGGACCCCCCGTCCGCGGGCACGTTTTGGCTGGTTTTTTAAAAAATGTGCTTTTTTATGCCCGCGGGTGGGGGGGGTCCGGTCGTGTTAGGGTAGCTACCCTAACACGACCGGACCCCCCCGCCCGCGGGCACGTTTTGGCCGATTTTTTGAAAAATGTGCGATTTTATGCCCGCGGGCGGGGGGGTCCGGTCGTGTTAGGGTACCTACCCTAACACGACCGACCCCCCCCCTGCCCGCGGGCACGTTTTCGCCACATTCTGGTAGCGTCCACAGACCTCCCAAAACACACAAAGCACGCAACACCGTCCAAAACGTAATCTGCCCACGGGCAGGGTGGTCAAGTTGTGTTACGGTAGCGACCCTAACACAACTTGACCTCGTCCGCTGCCAGTACATCAGAATGACATTATGAAATGTCTGACGAGGCGCGTCTGCAACGACCCGTCTCCAGCAAACCTTCTTCCGCAGGCAAGGCAAAGTGGTGGAAGTTTCACCACTTTGGCTTGTGCTCCTACCAACCCTACACGCCTCGCTTCCCCGCCCTCACTTTGTACAGAACAAAAACTCGCTCGTTGTTTGTTTCGCACCGCCCTGAATTTCTCGCGAGTGCACCCACTCAACGCTTGCAGTCGTCCCGTCGTCCGTCGCGCGTGCTTCGCCGCAGCCGTCATCGCCGCCACCTCGCATGAGCGTAAATCACTGCTCAATGCTTCCGAAGCATGGAAGCATGGGAGTCCCATAAACGCCCATCAACTCCTCTTCAGTGAAGGAACCGTTGCAGCGCGGGGAGGAACAGCATACGGATGACCAGTATCGTCATTGCATATTGCCGCCTTGAAGGAAACCATGGATGTCGTGGACAAGCTACAGCCGCACGGCACCGAAGTGCCTGAATCAACCAAAGATAAGGACGAAGGGTTGCGTATTGCCGCTCGGTGCGGACAGAGAGACAATTTGAACAAGCTGTTGCAGCCCAGCGCAGACGCGCACTCTGCAACCGAAGATGGATGGAGTGCATTGCATTTTTTCGCCATGAACGGGCACATGTGCGTTGTGAACGAGCTGCAGCACGTCGTTGACGTCCAGAGTGCAACGATAGCTGATGGGAATGTATTGCATTTTGCTACCTCGAGTGAACACCTGAACGTTGTGAGAGATCTATTTCAGCGCGGCTTGAAACCAGATGCTGCGACCAATGCTGGTCAGAATGCGGTGCATATTGTCGCCCGAAACGGCACATTGAAATGGTGAAGGAGCTGCTGCATCGCGGCGCGGACGTGCACAGTGCAGATCACGACGGTAAGAATGCGTTGCATCATGCTGCCAGCGATGGAAACATAGAGATTAGGAAGGTTTTGCTGTAATTTGGTGTCGACTTGCACAGCGCAGACAGCTTCGGTCGGAAAGTGCTGCATCATGATGCCGCATACGGACAGATTGAGATGGTGAAGGATCTGTTGCAGCACGGCTCGGACCTGCATGGCCTAGAGAACTATCGTCACAATGCACTGCATTTGAGCGCGGTGAAAGGGCACGTTGAGGTGTAGAAGGAGCTGCTGTTGTCGCGTGGCGCCGACTTGTACAGCATAGACAAGTACGATCGGAATGCGTTGCATCTCAGGGCGATGTATGGATACTTGGAGGTGATGAACGAGCTTCTGCAGCACAGTGTCGCACAGCGCAGACGATCTCGGAATGCGTCGCATCATGCCGCCCGATACGGACACATGGAGGTGGTTAAGGTTGACGTGCACAGCGCAGACACTTTGGTCGAAATGTGTTGCTTATGCCACCCAAAACGGACACTTTGAGGTGGTAAAGAAGCTGCTGTAGCCCGGCGCCGACTTGCACAGTGCAGACAACCATGTTCGGAATGCGTTGCATCTGACCGCGATGGACGGACACATAGAGATTACAAAGGAAATTCTGGAGCGCGGCGCCGACGTGAACAGTGCAGACATCTACGATAGCAATGCTTTTCATCTAGGCGCGATGAAGGGACACGTTGAGATGGTGAAGAAGCGGTTGCTGCAGTGCGGCTCCAATTTGCACTGTGCGGACAACTACGGTTCAAGGCGTTGGATCATGTGTAACTTATCCTTTCACCTTACAAGCTATCGGCGACTGGTTTAGTGCCATCTTTCGCATCGGTTATTGCGGTCTTGAAGCATCTGCACTGGGTATCGGAGGAACTAAGTTTTTGTTCGACTTCTGTGGGCGCAAGCACTGTTGCATCTTCTACTGCTAAGGTGACTAGAAAGTTCTATGATCCTATTGCGTTATGTGGAGGGATTGTGCCCCTGTGCTGCTTCACAGTAGCGAGAGAATCGTCATTTCTAATCCCGTTTGATATCAAAAGAACTCTGTTTCAGTCAACTTCTCTGGGCGTTTCGCAAGCGCTTCATTTGTTGCAGAAGCGTAATGAAATGTCAGGGGTTGCGAGTAACAGATCTTCTCGACACCAGCGTGAAAGCGAAACAAGGAAAGGGCGTATTCGACGTCAAAAGGTTCGAATCTATCGCGACCGAATCGTCGAATCGGCGATCAAGGTGATGAACATGTATTGCCCTCATGGTACAGTGCTAGAGGTCGAATACATCAACGAGGATGGAGCAGGATTGGGACCTACTCTTTAGTTTTACATTCTTACCTCGAAAGAAATTCAGATGGTAGATCTGAAGCTTTGGAGAAGTAGCAGTTCGCAGACAATCAAAACGAAGGCAGAATCGGAAACGGCAACACACTTCATTCATCATATTCGAGATAATTTCACGTCCCAGTTCGTCAGTCCTCTACACGACGAAGAAGTCGAAGGCAATCTAACACGAAACCGACAGTCGCAGTTCAGAGCGAGCCTCCAAGCTACGTAGTGCCTACTGGGACAGGATTTCTCCCTTCAGGCCTACCAGTAACGATTAGTGAAGCCCAGAAATCTGCGGCTTCGAAGACTTGCTCTTTGTTCCAATTCATTGGTCGTCCTCTGGGTAAGGCTGTTATTGACGGTCGCTTGCTGGATATGAGGTTTTAGAACACTTTCTCGGAACTTCTCCCGGCATACTGTCGAGTAATATTCGACAGCTGTGGGCCCTCACGTTCAGATTCATCAGGCTCGTCATCCATCCTGGAAAGTAGATTCGGAAGCAACAAACGCGACAGATTGGCGATCGAGATATAGATCGAAAGAAGGTGTGGCAGAGATACACTAGCGAGAAATCGGCTATGAAACTGTTGGATAATGTTGACCATCAACTCGCTGTTTCGCTGCAATCAATTATAAGAATGGTGGGTGACAATGAAGGCGATTCGATACCAGCCCTTTGTCTGACATTTGTTTTGCCCGGTGATGATTCGATAGAACTTGTGAAAGGCGGAAGCAATATTGAAGTAAATGAGCAGAATGCTGAAGAGTTCGTGAGAAGAGTGACATACCATGTGCTTTTTGGAGGTGTGTATCAGCAAGCTGAAACGCTTTTGAGAGGCTTGGGTGAGCTAATTGATATCACGAGTCTTCTAGTGTTCCGAAGCGCTGAACTTGAGTTGTTTTTCTGCGGTCCGCCATATGAGAAGTGGACTATGAACTTTTTGGTTCATTCTACGCGATGTGATCATGGATTAAGCCACGAGAGCGCTGCGGTGAAGTACTTCCTACAACTTCTAACAGAATTGGATGAAGAAGATCAACAGCGTTTCATCCAATTTACTACTGGCTCTCCAGCTCTTCCTCTGGGGGGCTGAGCAAATTGCATCCCAGTCTAACAATTGTGCGACGTACCCCGGAAAGCGGGCACTCTCTGGACCAGTGTTTGCAACCGTGATGACTAGCACAAATTATTTCAAACTCCCGGAGTATAGTTCTTATGAGATTGCGAAGAAGCAGGTGCTTTACGCTGTTCGTGAAGGACAGAGGTCGTTCCATCTTTCTTAGAGTGTTTCGAAAGTTAACGCTAGTCAACGGGCAAAGGGCCGGCAAAGAGTAAAGCTTTTTTCTGCTTACAAAAGTTGGTTTACCGAGCACAGTATACAGCGGGACTGACTGGGGGTGCTTCCAAGGACTTTGACTTCCTTCGTTCAACCAGCACGTCTATATTTGAAACTATCTCAGTTACTGTTAGCTTTCCGCTAAGTACGGCTCCTTCCATTGAGGCAAGTACATTTGCTGGGTGAAGCCAACCGCTGCGGCCGGCGTGCGGAACAGAAAGAACGTGAGCAGCAGCAGCGTCACACTGTAGATCAGCGGTTCGTGTAGAGCCTCACGCGCGCTTCCCTCTCTCGACAACGCGCACGCCAACGCGCTTCGCGCGGAGGTGGCAGACAAAAAGCCTGACACTACAGGCACAGCGGGGAACAACAGCGGCACGCAGGCGGCACACAGACGCGGGTCGGTGGTCGCGCTATACAGCGGCCACAACACAAGGAAAGCCGGCCCGCAACTGATTTGGATGATCTTCCTCGTCGTGCGCGAGAAAACCAGCCCAAGCGCTGTTACCCGTTGCCAGACGCCCAGCCAAAGCGTGACGGCGCCGACGATCGCCAGCGTGAGCTGCGCGTCGCACGACGCGTCAGCGAGCGCCGGCAGCATGAGCGCGCGCTTCGCGCCGCGCTGCAGGCAGGCGCGGCTTGCGGGCGGCGGGAATGAGCGCGATGCGATGGAGAGCGTGCGTGGCGGCGTGGAAACGGCCGGTCTGAAACGACGGAAGCGGCGAGAGGAAGCACGTCGCCCTCATGGCGGACGGCCGCGCGCACACCGTGAGGGTGCGACGCGGCGCGCGACAGCGGCGCGGCGTCGGCAGATGTTGGCGGACTGCGGAGGTCAGCACCTGAATCGGCAGCTGCGATCATTGCCAATATTCAGCTGGAGGAGGCGTCGCGACTCGCCTCCGTGCCAAGTGGGCCACAGGCTGGGGCCGCTACCGCTGTGTATGCCTGCGCGAATACACGCGTCACGTGCCACGTGCACGGCGGCGTCGTCGGTGAGAGTCTTTCATACCGCGTCCTGTGCTGCGCGGTCTTCTTCGACGAGTTGGGCGGCGCGCGATGCAGTCGGATGGCGCCGACGGCGTGTTTCTCGCCGGATTGTCGCTTGCCAGCGACGGGTTCTGGCCATACAACCGTCAGATTGTGGAATGCGGAGGCGCAGTTGCCGAAGCTTTCCTTGTCGGTCATCGCGATTGAGTGCTGGCGTTGGCATTTTCTACAGAGGGGAGTCGATTGGATTCTGCTTCGAAGGACGGTCGGGTATGGATCTGAGACGTTGAGAAGGAACTGGTGAGAGCTTGGCTTCCCATCGCAAATGGGTGACGGATTTGGGTTTGAAGCCGTATCATTTGGATGAACGATGTTGTTTGGTGGTGTCTGCTTCGAAGGATGCTACGCTGAAGATTTGGAACGTGGCTAGCATGAGCGCGGTCAGGATGCTCGCGCGACATAGAGCTGCAGTCACGACTGCCGTGTGGAGGGAGACGGTTTATCTATTCGCTCTCAGATTCGAGTATAAGATCTAGAATGCTGATAATCGGCATTCTTGTCCGACTATAAATGCACATGCTCACCTGGGTGAATTCCATCCACGCTTCTACCGACTACGTGTACGCAAGTGCGGTTGCGTTT
>VCMS01000273.1:0-28885 GCA_022539475.1 Gracilaria domingensis | reverse complement strand
CCTGTGTTTGGCGCTGCCTCGATGGGCGTTGACACGTGCCGAATCTGTTCACGATGCCCCCCCCCCCCCCCCCCCCCCCCCCCCCCCCCCCCCCCCCCCCCCCCCCCCCCCCCCCCCCCCCCCCCCTGCATCATATGAGAAACTGTTGGGTACATTGATGTCGAGGAGGATACTATCTGGCTCAGGGAACAGAAATGGTAGTTGAGGAATATTATGACGGAGACGAGTTCGATGTGGATATTTTACTTTCTGAAGGCACTGTTGTCTATGCTAAGGTTCGGATAACTGGGCTTGCTGGGAGCCATATTTTCAAGAAACAGGCACCAACTGTCCTTCATCCTATCCGGAGACGAAACAGACAGAAATCGTCAAGCTGGCCATTGACAGTACCCTGGCTTTGGGCTTCCGAAACGGCTGTTTTCACGTAGAATTGCGGTATACCAAACGTGGTCCCCGTCTAATTGAGGTTAATGCTAGAATGGGCGGTGTCTCTGTTCGCGATGCAAACCTGTTGGCATGGGGGATAGACTTGGTTGAGGAGCACTGCATGACCGCTTTAAAGATTCCTATACGACCGCTTATCCCGAAGGAGCCGCTCAAGTTTATGGCAGAGTCTGCTATCAATGTTCCATATTCTGGTGTTATAAACGATGACGACTGGCTAGCATTTGCTAGGCAAAGCAAGTTGGTGCTGAAGATTGCTTATCTGAAGCATAAAGGAGATAAGGTTTGTGGCCGGAAGACGGTATTCCCCACTTTATGGCGGAAATTATCGTTGTCAGCGAACACAGCACGGAGGAGGCAGTCATGGAAATCAAGAAGATTATGGACAGTTGCAAAGTTCCGATTACCCCGTCAATCCAAGGTAGCGAGCGACCATTTTTCTTCCCGAGCTCCAGTCATCCTTTTTGCTAGCTGCCAACTATCCATTGAAGTTTTGACCAATTAGAGTGAAACCCCAACAGGACATGAGTCGCATGACATTAGCTTAGCATCTTGTAAGCGAATAAGGGATTCTGACTACCTGCAATGTTTCCAATAAACATACTACGGTGCAAAACTCTTGCTCCCCACAATTTCTGGCCTCGGAGATTCTTTTTTCCTTTTAAGGCGTTCATCCCTTTGTTGATAGTGTGTCAGGCTGCCAACAGCATTGAGTCAATGAGGGTGCCTCCGGTGCGTAAGAAATGATCGAACTAGTGGTGAAGACAATCGTCATGACCGTTGGTCGTGTTGAAAAAATGCAAGTTTAGACATAGTGTTTGCTTTATGTTTTTTGATATTGGTTAGATAAGTTTAGGCATGTTTTGAATGTTACGGCTACACTAATTGAGACCGCGAGCTAAGTTGTTTAGTCAATATTATCGCTATCAGTGAACCAAGGAGGAAGCTCGCTAGCCCTCCTGGATATTCCTTTCCGAATGTTTTTGTCGGCGGCATTGTTCTTCAAACGAAGAGCATTATACACCTGCTTCCTCTTTTCCTTGGCTTTTTCCCTGGACTTCTTCATTCGTTTCCTAATTACCGGTGCGCTTCGCAATACTTGACCGTCAAACCGATAATCCGACCTTACAATCATTTCAACAAGTTTCGGCACTAAAGTAACGACATCAGCAACCGAAGAAGCGCTCAAAGACGACTCCCAGTCCCTAGCTTCGCAAGCTCAGGGTCCTGGCCCTCTCCAATACCAATTGTAACAACACGTATTCCTAGCTTCTCCATTTCCATTTTCTCTTTGAAAGCAGACTTCAATCCTTGACCACCTGCACCACCTTTGGTCAATTCTCCCGCATTTATCAAGACGACACGCCGGAGTCTTCGAGCGTTCAACAGTTGTGTCTGAATGTGCTTGTTCGCGGCCGGTGGTATTATTTCATACCTGGACCATTTCAAGGCCAGATGGGCTTCCCTACACATCCCATTCATTGCTGGTGGTACTTCTGTTGCTTGCACAGTTGGTGGCTCTTCGATGTCACCCTCACTTATTGTATGAATATCGTTGTTCTTTTCAGGATCATTAACCAAGCTGTCCACCTTTCTCAACGCATTTCCCCACATTTTATCTCCGACTTCGTATATATACATGTCGTTAGTGTCCCAGTTATTTGCATCGCCTTGGAATGAACTCAGAATTCGTCTCCTAACGGCATCGAGATCCCTGTCGAGCTCAGAAACAACCACGGAGTCATACGCATACTCCAAAAATCCAACCCGAGATCCGTCGTGAACTTGCTTTTGTACATTGTCAATCACACCTCCAGGAGTAGAAAGGATCTCCTTCAGTCTACGATAATCTCTCCACGAGAGGGCACCTGATGAGTCGAAAACGAACAAAAGATCCAGTCTCGGCTTCTCCGCCACGGCAGCTCCCCTTTTCCCTTGCTGTGGGAGTTCAGCCCCTAGTTCCGAGTTTGATCGCTCTTGGGATGAAGATGATGCTCCTAGAGACGGGAAGGAAGGGGGGTCAGAAGAGTGGGCTGACGTTGAGGAAGTAGCGTCTGATCCCGTAGAATCAGGATACAACTGACTCAACGCCAAACACATCCCAGGGACAGCTAGCCTGGTTATCACTTGAGGAGGACGCACACGTGCCGCACCAGGCCTCATAAGGCCAGCAAACTGTCCCCCTACCGCGGCAGCAGCTTCCTGCCCCATTTCCACTACTGAGTCCGACAGTTCGGATGCACTTCGCCACACTTGGGCCCATGGTGAGTCGTCATCGTCATCATCATCTGACTCAAAGCTTATCCTGCTCGACATCAGAATACCTTCATGGTTCGAACTCTCTGAAGGCGATGAGACCGGGGCTTTTCTAAAGTCCGGAAATACTGCACAAGATCTGTAAACCACGACGCCAACAACTAGAACGACAACAAGAGAACCTACTGCTATGCCGCTCATACCACCAATGCCTCCAGGAAAAGATCCTCCACCTCTGGAGCTATCCCGACCTGAGTCGGCGTTACCACTGTCACTCCCTATAACGGGAGATATGAAACGTGGAGAACTACCATCATCGTTGCCTGATTCGCCAGCGGGATCAACCCCAAGTGCAGTTCCATTAGGCGAAGGACTCACTGATGGTACCCATGGTTCAAGGCTCACCAGAGACGTAGTCGGTGACTCTTCTTCGACAGGTGGCTTTGTCGCACTATCGGGGATGGAATACACTTGGACTCAAAACAACTGTCGAAGAGGTTTCGTCCACACTTGTCGCAGGATTGGACCCCGAAAGTTGTTCTGAATCAACACCTTCACTAGGTGACAATAGAACTGGCTCAACCCCGTCCAAACTTGGACTAGGGGAAAAAGATTCCCTCACAGCACTTGCACTCGGCGAAGCAAAGTTATCCACCTCCGAAGCGGTGAAAGACGGAGAGGTCGGGGGCAAAGAGGGTCCTGATGCACTGACTGACATCAAGTTTGGACTTGGTGACATATCTGGGCCTGCTACTGCACTATTGCTTGGTTCCAGAGTGAGACTAGGAACCACTCCAGATGCACTTGACAGAGCTAAGCTCGGGGACAAACTTATTGCTCCCGTTATGCTTCCAAACGAAGGTGATCCACTACTAAAACTTGTCGATTCGGACAAACTGGGAGAAAACGGGACCCCTGAAACAATTCCAGGAGATGAAGATGGCAACAGCACATCATCCGAAAACGAACTGCTCGGCGACACAAGTGAACCTGAAAGAGTAGGGACATCCAAACTCACTGAAGCCACAGGACTCAGGCCGACACTGCCAATGGGTTCCATAGTTGGGCTCGCTACCACTTCTTTCCCGCTTGCAGCGGAGACACTTGGCAAGACACTTAGTTCCGCCGTAACGATTCCATGCGAAGGAGATATGCTACCCAAACTGCCAGAAAACGACGAGCTTGGAGAAAGAGAACCAGAGACTGCAGCAAAACCAAGAGCGACGCTCTCACTGACTGAAATCCCCGGGCTCGACCCTGAAACAATACTCGGTTCCACTGTTGGGCTTACAAACGAGGTACTTGGCGAAACGAATGATCCGGGTACAATCCCAAATGACACTGAAGCAGAAGCAATCCCGTTCAATACTGAAGAACTCGGTAATACGAGAGATCCTGACGCACCGGGTGATGTTAGTGAATCACTCGGACTCACAAACATTCCCGGGCTTGTCAGTGAGCTTGTACTTGGTTCCACAGAAAGACTGGGAACTACTCCAGAAGGACTGGACTGAGAAAAGCTTGGAGAAAAGCTCAAGCTTCCTAAAGTGCTTCCAGACGTGGGTAGACCAATACTGAAACTTGTCGACACAGATACACCCGGGGAGACAAGCGATCCTGATACAATTCCAGGCGACGCAGATGGAGACAGAGGATCACCCGAATGCGAGGAGCTCGGCCGCAAAAAGGACCCGGACATACCGGCAGACAGACTTGCTCCGCTCACACTTGCAGATATTACAGCACCCAACACGGGAGTAATACTGGGTTCTACACTTGGTGTAGAGAGCAAGGAACTTGGTGATATGACAGATCCGGAAGTAAACCCGAACGATGAAGATGCAGACGCTAATCCATCCAAAAAAGATACACTTGGGGACAGAAAAGAACCTGAGACGGCAGCAGAACCAAGCCCTTCACTAGGACTAACTCCTGTATCACTACTAAGTTCTGCGGTAGGGCTTGGGGGTGAGAAGCTAATCGACAAAAACGACCCAGAGACGCTTCCGAATGACGTAGATGGAGAAGCTAACCTGTTCGAGAATATAGAACTCGTTGGCACAACTGATGCAGATAAGGCAACAAAGGAAACGCTTCCAAATGATGTAGATGGAGAAGCTAACCCATTCGAGAATATAGAACTCGTTGGCACAACTGATGCAGATGGGGCAGCAGAGGCTTCTGAATGACGTAGATGAAGAAGCTAACACAATCGAGAGTATAGAACCCGTTGGCACAACTGATGCAGATGGAGCAACAGAGCCCAACGCTCCATTCTGGCTAATAGGCAAACCATGGCTGGGAATCACCCCTGGAATAGTCGGGGCGGAGAGGCTAAGAGAAGGAGACGGTAGGCTGCTAACTGTCCGAGTCACAATCCCCGCGACGAGGCACTTCAGCTCGGAACAGAAGTTAAGCTCGGAAGGCTGCTAACACTCGTAGTAACAATCCCTGCTGGTCATGCACCCAAGCTCGGTTGATGTTGACAGACCAGGGTAAAGAATGTTAGAAAGCTCGGAGTAGAGCTCGAGCTCAGCAAAGAACTCTAGTGAGCCCCGAATTTCGAGCCGGAGCCACTGGCGATCGTACGGCTAACTTCTCGCACCAACTGACAGAGTCACGTCCGGCAAAGAACTTCAGGTACCGATCATCACTGCCCTGGAGCTGCTTGTAACGCTTAGGTGACATGAGCATGCCGGGTGGCCAGTTCTGGCGATACGAGCTGTTAATCTCGTACAAGCTGTTGCAGCAATGGACACCTGGCATACGCCGACAACCTAACCACCACCTAAAATCATAATTTATGTTCCTCGGAATTAAATAAACACCTATGGAGCACCTATGCACCACTTTGGTTAAACATCACAACCTTCTGAACATCGAAACTTTTGGCAATTTTCTACCAGGGAATGGGGGTTGTTTGATCGATTGTTGCCGAGCCCACAGCGGCGCTGTGCTGGTGGCGCGCACGTTGCGTTGCTGTACCGCCTATCTTTCGGCCCCTTCTCAGTACAAAATGTATACACGTGCGCGTCGGTGCGTGCAAGTACATTTCGCTCTCGCGCTCATTTGACAAGTGAAAAGCACCAACGTTGGCCGTGCGCAATGGTGACTCCACGCTCATGCGAGTTCTTCTCCGTGATTTTGAAAAGACGCCAGTGCTCGAGATCTTCAACCTTATAAGCGTACTTGAGTTTGATTTCAACCGTTCAAACCAGTAGTTAAACTATGACTCTCCACTTTTAACTGCCATACAACATCCGAGCCATTGTGCTCGCCGTGCTTTTCAGGAGAGCAAGCACAGAGTAGCTCGTCCCCGTCGTACTACTGACGTCCCGCAGTGCACCACATGTAGACTATCTCTTTGCTACACAAAACGAAAACCATCTGTTGCTCTTTGCATCGTCCTTCTCACTTGCATTTGAATCTCTGCGAGTAAACGTCTACTAGCAACACAAAAACAACCAACTCTATCAAAAACCGTTCATAGCGGCACGAAAGGAGTTTTCATTCAGCTGTAGAACAGAGTATATAATGTATCGCCTGAAATAGTTCACAGATGCCTAGGAGCACAGCGAAACATTTCTGCTTTGCAATCCTCTCCATTTCGTCATTAGCACTCATTGTCCACGCTCGACCACCAATCAACATCCGCAACCCATGCCTCTAACGATCTTGTCACTGACGCATGTTCCACAACAACGATTAACAACTTATTGCATGGCATGCTGAGAAACAACGACCATTGAAAAGAAGCGGCGCTGCCCTCCACAACTTGAAAGAGAACTGTGAATCATTGAGAGCGACTTTAACGTTTTCTCAATCTTCGATGGGAGATTAATCCGGGTCAAGGCAAGGTAGTTAAAAAAACTATTTAATGATATTGTAGGAAGATAATTAGTTGGCGTTAAATAGTGAAAGATGGGGGTTTGTACAGAAGATCGTCCGATGAGAACTTCGATAAGAGGAATGGGACGAATTTAGGTGAACAAAAGAAAGTGTGCCACGAGCTCAGAAGGCCGAATAGCTTAACACTCCTTGCTTGCACGGTACCGCATTGATTTCTTTGATCTAGTAAGAGCCCGGGTTTTAATGACGTCTAACGAATACGGTAAAGACAATGATCGTCATACGTCATTGGATGGGAGAGAGGTACCTTTGACGCCATTGAAAAGGCCGTTCGGATGTCAAACAACAAGTACTTGGCAGATAAAGACTGTATATGCGCGAAGAAAAGGACAAATGATGGTTAAGCGTAGACGTAGGTAAAATGGAAGGTGGAGGTGGTTATAAAAAATGGCAAAATATCCATGCTTTAAAGGACGTTAAAGATTGAAAACAGTTTGCGGAGAAAAAGGCACAAAGATGTATTTGGTGATAAAGATAAAAGCAAGGCTGGCAATGTTATGGATTGTACTTTTACTATTTGATTGTGAATATTATGATTGAAATGGGCGGTGTGCTGCTGAGTGGGGCTGATAGTGAGCCTACGGTTGAGAAGATATTAATCTTGCGCAGCTTTTTGTTCGTTTAAGAGATGGAGATGAGATAAAACGTGTATGGTGTACTATAATGTGCGCCAGGAGGCCTAGATGAGTTGCGCAAGAGAAGCTTATTGTCCTTAGAAACGTGATAGACGTGCTGGAGAAGGCGGTGAAAGTGTTCTGCACAAGACAAGGGTTGGTGGAGGAAAGGATGTTGAAATTTGATGTAGAAGGAAGGACAGATATGGGAAGTGCGGGAAGGGTTGCGGCACAGAAGGAGTCCTTTTTGACAACGAAGGCGAAGGCTGGTAGTTTTGGGCACCGGAAGAGCCGTCTGACGAAGAGGCGTAAGGAGAAGAGGATGGTGATGGAAGAGGTGCCAAAGGAGGCAATCGGGGCTCCGGTCTTGACTGGGTTTTTACGTAGGGCATGAAACTGCGAACGGCCCAACGAAATCAGGCGGCGCATAAGGAGAAAAGGATGGGGAGGAATGGGAAGCTGTTTTTGGGCGACGCGGGTGTACGGAATTGGGGAGGGTTGCTACCCGTACTTCTACAGAAAAGCTTTTGGGGAGACGAAGAGGAAGGATCCGAACGCAGGATCGGCGAAAAATGAGTAAAGAGTGATTGCGGTTTGGATGGGAAGGAACGTTGGGATGATTGAGGTGGGATGAGTTGTGATTTTTGTTGCAACTCAGAGGAAAATGGAAACGCAAACTAGCACGAGTGCAGTTTTGAGAGAGGGTCGCGGAAAAGAGTGAATGGGGTGGTGCGGCGAAGTAGAACCTCTACAAAAACTAGGAGACCCAAGAACTAAACTGCGCGAAATGGAATTTAATATTCCAAAATTTCTTAATTTTTTGAGTGCCAGCCTCTGCCACCCCCTCGCGCGCCCCAAATAGCTCCAAAACTAGCTTAGTTTCCAAAGCGAACAGACTATATTCCACTTTGCAGAACACAGACGCACCACCAAACAACATCGTTCATCCAAATGATACGGCTTCAAACACAAATCCGTCACCCATTTGCGATGGGAAGCCAAGCTCTCACCAGTTCCTTTCTCAACGTCTCAGATCCACACCCGACCGTCCTTCGAAGCAGAATCCAATCGACTCCCCTCGGTAGAAAATGCCAACGCCAGCACTCAATCGCGATGACCGACCAAGGAAAGCTTCGGCAACTGCGCCTCCGCACTCCACAATCTGACGGTTGTATGGCCAGAACCCGTCGCTGTCAAGCGAAAATCCGGCGAGAAACACGCCGTCGGCGCCATCCGACTGCATCGCGCGCCGCCCAACTCGTCGAAGAAGACCGCGCAGCACAGGACGCGGTATGAAAGACTCTCACCGACGACGCCGCCGTGCACGTGGCACGTGACGCGTGTATTCGCGCAGGCATACACAGCGGTAGCGGCCCCAGCCTGTGGCTCACTTGGCACGGAGGCGAGTCGCGACGCCTCCTCCAGCTGAATATTGGCAATGATCGCAGCTGCCGATTCAGGTGCAGACCTCCGCAGTCCGCCAACATCTGCCGACGCCGCGCCGTTGTCGCTCGCCGCGTCGCACCCTCACGGTGTGCGCGCGGCCGTCCGCCATGAGGGCGACGTGCTTCCTCTCGCCGCTTCCGTCGTTTCTGACCGGCCGTTTCCACGCCGCCACGCACGCTCTCCATCGCATCGCGCTCATTCCCCGCCGCTCCGCAAGCCGCGCCTGCCTGCAGCGCGGCGCGAAGCACGCGCTCATGCTGCCGGCGCTCGCTGACGCGTCGTGCGACGCGCAGCTCACGCTGGCGATCGTCGGCGCCATCACGCTGTAGCTGGGCGTCTGGCAACGGGTAACAGCGCTTGGGCTGGTTTTCTCGCGCACGACGAGGAAGATCATCCACATCAGTTGCGGGCCGGCTTTCCTTGTGTTGTGGCCGCTGTATAGCGCGACCACTGACCCGCGTCTGTGTGCCGCCTGCGTGCCGCTGCTGTTCCCCGCTGTGCCTGTAGTGTCAGGCTTTTTGTCTGCCACCTCCGCGTGAAGCGCGTTGGCGTGCGCGTTGTCGAGAGAGAGAAGCGCGCGTGAGGCTCTACACGAACGGCTGATCTACAGTGTGACGCTGCTGCTGCTCACGTTCTTTCTGTTCCGCACGCCGGCCGCAGCGGTTGGCTTTACCCAGCAAATGTACCTTGCCTCAATGGAAGGAGCCGTACTTAGCGGAAAGCTAACAGTAACTGAGAAAGTTTCAAATATAGACGTGCTGGTTGAACGAAGGAAGTCAAAGTCCTTGGAAGCACTCCCAGTCAGTCCCGCTGTATACTGTGCTCGGTAAACCAACTTTTGTAAGCAGAAAAAAGCTTTACTCTTTGCCGGCCCTTTGCCCGTTGACTAGCGTTAACTTACGAAAAATTCTACGAAAGATGGAACGACCTCTGTCCTTCACGAACAGCGTAAAGCACCTGCTTCTTCGCAATCTCATAAGAACTATACTCCGGGAGTTTGAAATAATTCGTGCAAGTCATCACGGTTGCAAACACTGGTCCGGAGAGTGCCCGCTTTCCGGGGTACGTCGCACAATTGTTAGACTGGGATGCAATTTGCTCAGCCCCCCCAGAGGAAGAGCTGGAGAGCCAGTAGTAAATTGGATGAAACGCTGTTGATCTTCTTCATCCAATTCTGTTAGAAGTTGTAGGAAGTACTTCACCGCAGCGCTCTCGTGGCTTAATCCATGATCACATCGCGTAGAATGAACCAAAAAGTTCATAGTCCACTTCTCATATGGCGGACCGCAGAACAACAACTCAAGTTCAGCGCTTCGGAACACTAAAAGACTCGTGATATCAATTAGCTCACCCAAGCCTCTCAAAAGCGCTTCAGCTTGCTGATACACACCTCCAAAAAGCACATGGTATGTCACTCTTCTCACGAACTCTTCAGCATTCTGCTCATTCACTTCAATATTGCTTCCGCCTTTCACAAGTTCTATCGAATCATCACCGGGCAAAACAAATGTCAGACAAAGGGCTGGTATCGAATCGCCTTCATTGTCACCCACCATTCTTATAATTGATTGCAGCGAAACAGCGAGTTGATGGTCAACATTATCCAACAGTTTCATAGCCGATTTCTCGCTAATGTATCTCTGCCACACCTTCTTTCGATCTATATCTCGATCGCCAAGCTGTCTCGTTTGTTGCTTCCGAATCTACTTTCTAGGATGGATGACGAGCCTGATGAATCTGAACGTGAGGGCGCACAGCTGTCGAATATTACTCGACAGTATGCCGGGAGAAGTTCCGAGAAAGTGTTCTAAAACCTCATATCCAGCAAGCGACCGTCAATAACAGCCTTACCCAGAGGACGACCAATGAATTGGAACAAAGAGGAAGTCTTCGAAGCCGCAGATTTCTCGGCTTCACTAATCGTTACTGTTAGGCCTGAAGGGAGAAATCCTGTCCCAGTAGGCACTACGTAGCTTGGAGGCTCGCTCTGAACTGCGACTGTCGGTTTCGTGTTAGATTGCCTTCGACTTCTTCGTCGTGTAGAGGACTGACGAACTGGGACGTGAACATTATCTCGAATATGATGAATGAAGTGTGTTGCCGTTTCCGATTCTGCCTTCGTTTTGATTGTCTGCGAACTGCTACTTCTCCAAAGCTTCAGATCTACCATCTGAATTTCTTTCGAGGTAAGAGTGTAAAACTAAAGAGTAGGTTCCAATCCTGCTCCATCCTCGTTGATGTATTCGACCTCTAGCACTGTACCATGAGGGCAATACATGTTCATCACCTTGATCGCCGATTCGACGATTCGGTCGCGATAGATTCGAACCTTTTGACGTCGAATACGCCCTTTCCTTGTTTCGCTTTCACGCTGGTGTCGAGAAGATCTGTTACTCGCAACCCCTGACATTTCATTACGCGTCTGCAACAAATGAAGCGCTTGCGAAACGCCCAGAGAAGTTGACTGAAACAGAGGTCTTTTGATATTAAACGGGATTGGAAATGACGATTCTCTCGCTACTGTGAAGCAGCACAGGGACACAATCCATCCACACAACGCAATAGAATCATAGAACTTTCTAGTCACCTTAGCAGTAGAAGATGCAACAGTGCTTGCGCCCACAGAAGTCGAACAAAAACTTAGTTTCTCCGATACCCAGTGCAGATGCTTCAAGACCGCAATAACCGATGCAAAAGATGGCACTAAACCAGTCGCCGATAGCTTGTAAGGTGAAAGGATAAGTTACACATGATCCAATGCCTTGAACCGTAGTTGTCCGCACAGTGCAAATTGGAGCCGCACTGCAGCAACCGCTTCTTCACCATCTCAACGTGTCCCTTCATCGCGCCTAGATGAAAAGCATTGCTACCGTAGATGTCTGCACTGTTCACGTCGGCGCCGCGCTCCAGAATTTCCTTTTTAATCTCTATGTGTCCGTCCATCGCGGTCAGATGCAACGCATTCCGACCATGGTTGTCTGAACTGTGCAAGTCGGCGCCGGGCTACAGCAGCTTCTTTACCACCTCAAAGTGTCCGTTTTGGGTGGCATAAGCAACACATTTCGACCAAAGTGTCTGCGCTGTGCACGTCAACCTTAACCACCTCCATGTGTCCGTATCGGGCGGCATGATGCGACGCATTCCGAGATCGTCTGCGCTGTGCGACACTGTGCTGCAGAAGCTCGTTCATCACCTCCAAGTGTCCATACGTCGCCCTCAGATGCAACGCATTCCGATCGTACTTGTCTATGCTGTACAAGTCGGCGCCACGCGACAACAGCAGCTCCTTCTACACCTCAACGTGCCCTTTCACCGCGCTCAAATGCAGTGCATTGTGACGATAGTTCTCTAGGCCATGCAGGTCCGAGCCGTGCTGCAACAGATCCTTCACCATCTCAATCTGTCCGTATGCGGCATCATGATGCAGCACTTTCCGACCGAAGCTGTCTGCGCTGTGCAAGTCGACACCAAATTACAGCAAAACCTTCCTAATCTCTATGTTTCCATCGCTGGCAGCATGATGCAACGCATTCTTACCGTCGTGATCTGCACTGTGCACGTCCGCGCCGCGATGCAGCAGCTCCTTCACCATTTCAATGTGCCCGTTTCGGGCGACAATATGCACCGCATTCTGACCAGCATTGGTCGCAGCATCTGGTTTCAAGCCGCGCTGAAATAGATCTCTCACAACGTTCAGGTGTTCACTCGAGGTAGCAAAATGCAATACATTCCCATCAGCTATCGTTGCACTCTGGACGTCAACGACGTGCTGCAGCTCGTTCACAACGCACATGTGCCCGTTCATGGCGAAAAAATGCAATGCACTCCATCCATCTTCGGTTGCAGAGTGCGCGTCTGCGCTGGGCTGCAACAGCTTGTTCAAATTGTCTCTCTGTCCGCACCGAGCGGCAATACGCGACGCTTCGTTTTTATCTTTGGTTGATTCAGGCACTTCGGTGCCGTGCGGCTGTAGCTTGTCCACGACATCCATGGTTTCCTTCAAGGCGGCAATATGCAATGACGATACTGGTCATCCGTATGCTGTTCCTCCCCGCCCTGCAACGGTTCCTTCACTGAAGAGGAGTTGATGGGCGTTTATGGGACTCCCATGCTTCCATGCTTCGGAAGCATTGAGCAGTGATTTACGCTCATGCGAGGTGGCGGCGATGAAGGCTGCGGCGAAGCACGCGCGACGGACGACGGGACGACTGCGGGCGTTGAGTGGGTGCACTCGCGAGAAATTCAGGGCGGTGCGAAACAAACAAAGAGCGAGTTTTTGTTCTGTACAAAGTGAGGGCGGGGAAGCGAGGCGTGTAGGGTTGGTAGGAGCACAAGCCAAAGTGGTGAAACTTCCACCACTTTGCCTTGCCTGCGGAAGGAGGTTTGCTGGAGACGGGTCGTTGCAGACGGGCCTCGTCAGACATGTCATAATGTCATTCTGATGTACTGGCAGCGGACGAGGTCAAGTTGTGTTAGGGTCTCTACCCTAACACAACTTGACCACCCTGCCCGCGGGCAGATTACGTTTTGGACGGCGTTGCGTGCGGTGTGTGTTTTGGGAGGTCTGTGGACGCTACCAGAATGTGGCGAAAACGTGCCCGCGGGCAGGGGGGGGGGGGTCGGTCCTGTTAGGGTAGGTACCCTAACACGACCGGACCCCCCCGCCCGCGGGCATAAAATCGCACATTTTTCAAAAAATCGGCCAAAACGTGCCCGCGGGCGGGGGGGTCCGGTCGTGTTAGGGTAGCTACCCTAACACGACCGGACCCCCCCACCCTCGGGCATAAAAAAGCACATTTTTTAAAAAACCAGCCAAAACGTGCCCGCGGACGGGGGGGTCCGGCTGTGTTAGGGTAGCCACCCTAACACAACCAACCCCCCCCCCCCCCCACGGCCGCGGGCACTTTCTGGCTACATTTAGGCACCATGCCAAGACCTCCCAAAACACCTTCCTCGACACTTCCCGCACTCATTACGGTGTACCCGCCCGCCAACACGTGGACAGTGCTGGCCACGTGGATGGGCGGGAGGTAAAAGGGCTGTACAGACAACGCCGGCTGTACATAAATGAGAGTATATCTCGAGTATTATGAGCGCTTAAAAGGCACAATTCGAGAGCGCACACATTACTCGCATCAGTCTAGATCCACTAAAACCCCTGCTCGCGGACACATTTTAAAACCATTTTTCAGCCTTTCGACACCTCCCAAAACACAGTTTGATGCAATACTGACAGTCCTTTTTTTGCAAGCACAATATACATTCATCAGACAAGACTCAGCTATTTTTCGTATCCAATTGATGCTGACCTAGTAAAAAAACTGACGACCACGCGTTTGCTACAAGTTGTGTACGTACTGACACACGACACTATTTACACTGCTCAATGCAGAAAGGTGACGAACTACGAAAGCGCCTCGACAGTCGCACGCACGAAAGTGGTAATGCGCCGGGATGAGCTGCAGAAAAACAGAGTAACGAGAGTTAGTAGCTACTTAAAATACTCGCCACCATTGTTTCCGGTGAATATACAAATTCTACCGATGATTTAGATGAAGTAATACCGTCTAGCATGAGCGCACTAGCTCTGGCGTTTTATGTTAATATCTGAATTTAATTGGTTCGTTACGACGGGCGGGTAAACAGCAATGAAGGCCTTCAACGACCATAGAATCCCCGAATTATAGTGGTAGTGGATATCTCTGCGGAACACTAAAAAGAACTAAATGGAATCATGATAAGCTAACTGCTACATGATCCTCACAGGTTTAGAGAACGGGGGCTGTAGCAGCTCCTATGTGCTAAATTCATTCAGTTTGAAACTCTATGGAAGGAAAACGCGAAAAGAGTCGTAGGTAAAAGCAAAACAGATGGTAGTCATGAGAACCCTTCAGCCCGGCGTGCTTGGGCTCGTAGCACATGACAATAGTTCCAATATTGAAATCGTATCGCTTCAGCTCCCATTAACAAGGCCTGTCAAGAACATTACAAGAGAAGACATAAATCGACGTGTTGTAGAGATACCGTAAAATGCTGCCAATGGTGTTAGTTCTTCTTCTGTTAAGAGCCGTGATAAAACTTCAGAGTTCCAATTCCAAAGCTATGAATTGCTGCGGACCACTTTGTCGAGGAGCATTTAAAGGCTTCAATCTGCCACCTTAGAGACGAAATAGAGCTTTCACTACACCATGGGCTACGATTGAACCTTGAACCTATAAGTAGTCCAAGCGACGTCCGAGTACTGAGAGAAAATTGTTCTGATTGGGGCCGTGTCCTGCGCTCGCTATCAGATTTCAAAGAATTCCATCATGAAAACAAAAACATTTCAATGTCTTTGTATGTTTTGGCATCCATCATTCGAAGGAGATCTGCCTTAATGAAGGTTCCATTCAGTAACCTGCCTTTCTTCGGCGTAAACAAATCTATATGCAAACATCTGGCAGAAAAGTTGCATTGCACGGGGGATAGATTTGCGTTTGTAAAGTTCTGGATTTGAGTACGTATCGTTCGAAATGAACGTGACGCGGATGATTCTATTGCAGTGCTTAGGGTCTCTGACAACAGTCTCTCGATTTCTGGAGTATTAATCGGTTTCAATATGCCGAGATGCAAGTTGCGTAACTGTTCAAAGAGAGCTCTCCTTGTTCCGAACAGACTGCATGGAAATAACCCCTGGATGAATCTTACGGTCAAGGAGGTTTTGATGCACGACAGAATAAGAGATATGGAATTAGAACGCATGAGAGTATCCGACTTAAATCTCCTCTCCCTTGCACGACCTAAACTTCTTTCTCCCTCGCCTTTCTTTGCATATTCGAGAATAACTGAGTATTTCTTTCTGACCCTTTTACTGTGGTTTTGAGAAAGAACATTACTGCATAAAGATGAGGGAGGGGCTTTGCATCTACGACAAGGGCTTTGCGTTTTGGTCCCATGAAGAGTAGACAGAATGTCCTTAGCCTCAGAATATCCGCACAAAAACTTGCAGAAAAAGGCACACTCGATATAGTGCGTCTTCGCCGATGAAATGAAAACCTTTTTGCATTAGATTTAGAATTTGCTACAAGATTTGACGAAAAGATTCTTGGAGGATGTGAATCCTGGAATCGCGTAGAGGCTTCCTAGAGAGGAGTGTGATTGCGTCTGCTTCAAGTACAGTTTTTCGCATCTGAAGTTCAGATGCGAAAAACTGTACTAGTGTTGTAGGAAAGTATGCCCCTACTGTGAGGTCATCACGGATGCGCTTACGTCGTAGCTCGTCGGAGAAGTTGAGAAAGATGAGGTGAAGAGGATAAGCAGTAACCGATGTTTTCTTTAGAGTTGTTGAAGACTTATCGGTGCATACCTGCAGATGACCTACGAAAGATTCCCTTTAACTTATTTCTTGGGAGTACCACGCTATTCTACTATCCAAAGAGCCCCTCACTACTTCTTTAAGTTTTGAGGTGGCGTCTCTTGCGAGAGAGCCGGACATGGGGTGAGATATTTTCGTGGAGTGGGTCTTAGGTATAGGGTGGAAGAATGTGTTCTCGTTGTTAGCCAACTGGAGCTGTTTAACAAGTGTCTGAACGGGGTCTCTCGTGTAGAGGGTGGCGCTGAACTTACATCCTTCTGGCGAGACAGTTCTGCGATTGAAACCGTCCTTTGAGGCGTATCGTTCGAAAATGGCGTTCTTCAGTTCTGTACAGCGCTTGGAACTTGTTATGGTCTGGTTGAATCGCTTTTGCGAGAATCGCGGGTCCCGAAGTAGCCCAATTAGCTCGTCTGCCTCACGATGACCAAGGTTGGAAGCTACTGAAGCCAGACAAACCGTGAGATAATCCATATGCAAATCACGGAGGGCCTTCTCAGAAGGCACTGGGCGGGAACTGCTTCCGTGTTCTCGCTCTAATGACGCGGGACCCGGGGAAGGAGAAACACAATGCGAAGTGTCCGGAATGGGAGGGGCGCACGGAGTGGGGTCGACGATGTCCTCGGACACTGGAGGCTCGGGAAGGCGACAAGGGGCAGTGACCGTTTCGGAAGATGCGGGCGCGGGCGCGGAAAGCTTGAGACGATTGCTTCTCCGAATGGGCCGGCTATTGTCGTCTTCCAGCGCTGCTTTCAGACGAAACGGGCAATGGTTGACATGCTGTTGAAGACATAAGACTCCTCGGCGAGTAACGAAGGGGCACCCACGCTTCTTGTGTGTACAGTAGTAGACCATGGGAAGAAGAAATGAACGAGAAACGACGACAAAGACTGCAAGAAATGGTTGTAAGAAGGGAGAAGGAGGTCGAGCGACAGTCAAGATCGACGTCATGCTGAGAACCGAGAATATGTTTTGAGTTTAAATCACGTGCTTTCGTTCAAAAAGGAACGTAGGTACACGTCGACCTCAACACAAGGGTGTACTTCTCGTATTATCTACCACTGGTTATAAACCTGTGGTTTCGCAACGTTGTATGCTGTACACCTGTCCAATCTCGCACAGAAAAATAAATCTCTTCCCTCCGCCGCCGCCGCCGCGCCTCCGGCGTCCGACATACCGTTACCGTCGTGCGTTCTACTCCGCCGGAGTAGAACGCCATAAAGCGGACATCATCCGTATCTCATGGATGTATTCCGTGCAGTCTATTCGTACGTTCTTCCATATCCTTCCACGTATCTTTGCTCTAAACTAACCAATCCTCACCACGTTTCTTCGCGCTCTGCGACATGCAAACGGCAGGAAATAAGTTTTCACCCTCAACTTCTTCTATTTGTCTAAGATATAGAACGAGTTGAAGGGTGAAAACGGGAACCCGGTAACCCAAAGCGACGACTGTAAGTACGCGAACAATGGTTCATTTCGTTGCGCCATAGGCTCTATCTTCGCCTCTTGCGCTACTTTTCAAAAGTAGCGCAAGACGCGAGAAGCTAGAGCCTACTGCGCAACAAACCAAGTTGGTTTCTTGGCGATCTTGGATCTCTGGCTGTTCGGGATAGGCGATTCTGGTACTTGGTTGGGACATAGGCTGCTTTCTCGTTTATCGCATCTTGCGGTATGTTTGCTGCATGGGCATTCTTGGTGTCCTTGCTTGTGAGTTCTCGCTTCGACACCTTTCGCGCTTTACGATGATGGTGGGCTGGTAACCTAACCGATCCCTTTCCTTCTTCTTCTTCCTTTTGCGAGTTACTAGGTCCCTCGACTTTTCGAGCGCAACGTTTCTGTTTTGTTTTATCAATGGTACGTTCCTTCGCATTTCAAATGTATCCAACGGAGAATTGACTAGCTTATGGATAATTTCTGCTTGCGTACATAGGTAAACCACCAATTTCATTTCGTCTCTCAAGATCGATGTCTGACTGTTCGGGATAGGAGATTCTGGTGCTTGGTTGGGACATAGGCTGCTCTTTCGTTTATCGCATCTTGCGGTATGTTTGCTGCATGGGCATTCTTGGTGTCCTTGCTTGTGAGTTCTCGCTTCGACCCCTTTCGCGCTTTACGATGATGGTGGGCTGGTAATCTAACCGATCCCTTTCCTTCTTCTTCTTCCTTTTGCGGGTTACTAGGTCCCTCGACTTTTCTAGCTCAACGTTTCTGTTTTGTTTTATCAATGGTAGGTTCCATCGCATTTCAAATGCATCCAACGGAGAATTGACTAACTTATGGATACTTTCTGCTTGCGTATACAGGTAAATGACTTTTGGTGCGGACGTAGCTCACGAGTTGCAGGTGCAGGTTCCTCAAGTAGGGAACCATGCATCTGGGCATGGTTCCCTACATGAGGAACGGAGAGGATGAGACGCTCCGCGCCTCATCCTCTCGGAGTGCGTATTTGTTCTACCGATACCGCCCTCTGCGGCATCTGCCGCAGACTGCACCTACACCCGCTCCATCATGAGGAAATGGTACATGTAATATAGCGAAGTAGTGGTTAGCAAAAGCGGTCGATAGAAGAATAGATACGAATAAAACGGTATGGTTTCATAATGGGGATCATCTGTACTAGCAACAGTATTCCATGCGTTGCAGGGTATCATTCCGCAGAATTTATCGTGTAATGTGCACCTTAATGGAAACTGAACCTAGACTTCGCGAAATACCGTTCAGGTAGCCCTCGACTAAAGAACTAGCACGAGTGGAAAACCCGCCAGTATTTACTGCACAGCGATTCTGGACGACCCAAGCAATTATCTTCAAATTTTGAAATAATTGATCTCGATATTTTTTCAAAAAATTTACTGGACGACCCTTGCCGCATTCTGGACGACCCTCGCCAAAAACTAGCATCTGCAAGAGACAGACGTTCGCCGCGCGGTACGGTGCGTAGGGAGGCGTACCGTGCGTGGCTAAAACGAGAGACGTGTGATACTGCTAGAGATGCTACACGATGCTATGAAGGGACTGTGTGCCGTGCCTCTTGTGGCCTTGCACCCGCACGCGAAACCAGACTCTGCTACGAATTGCAGTAATAGACATTAGCTGAACACGTTTATTCGCAAGGCAAAAGCAAATTCATGACGAAGAAAAAGCTGCGAGGCAAAATGGTAATCCGAGTTCTCAGCGGAAGTTACTCGAGCTGCGATGGACTGGCCTGATGCTCCCTCTCCGTTCCTGCTCGATGCGTCGTCACTCGTCTCCTGCTTCTTGATTGAGGGAAGGTCGGTGCTACTGACAGTGTCGTGCGCCACCAGGCGCACCCTGATCACCACGGCAGCGCGGCACGAAGAGCATCGCGCTAACGCGGCGAGCATCAGCCCGAAACCTAGGATAGCCACGATCAAAGCAGGCGAAGACTGTACACCTTGATAAAGGTCAACAGCCTCTCTCGCTTCACCGGACAACAGGCGATACAGGACGAACTCAAAGCCCGCGATTCCGGCCTCAACTCTTTCCCCGATATCGTTAGCAGAGTCTGTCTTGGCTTTCTCCGCTGCGACGGCATCGCTATCGACCTCTTCAGATTCACGTTCCATCTCTGTTGAATGCGTACGGAGAACATTTTAATTGTCTGTATCATCGTCAGTAATCGTATCCAGAGCACGCTTGGATGACATTTCCCAACAAAAGAGATCAGGACGGGAATTTGAGAATTAAGAAATCTCGCAGCAGGGCGCCGGGTGAGGAGACTGCTAGAACAGGTTGGCGCAGATTTTTGAAAAGATGTATACAAATAGCTAAAGCTCCAGTGTGACATTCGCCGATCCCCGGGTACCATTATTGTGCAGAGGAAATACACATCATGGCTCGTAATGGGGTCAGAGAACATCCCAACATGGATGAACTGTCATATACCCACTTCAGAAAAACGTCATGGAAATATATTCAGTTCTTCCGAGGTGTAGAATATAGAGAACATGCAACACCAGAATAAATGTCAGGTTGTGTTTTCTACATAAACCGCCGAGTTGTAGTGTTAGTCACAAAACCAACTCGGGCCGACAGCTTCCCCCTCTCGACGACTCCCCCCGATCAATGCCTCTTTCGCCTTTCTTCCTCACCTTCCGTCGTCACCAACCTTTCTTACTTTGGCGCCCCCACTACCCTTTAGAACAGTTGGTGCCACCTTGCCACCAACTTCTTCTTTCACTATCTTCTTTACTGGCGGCCCGACCTCCCGCATTTCCTTTCGAAGTTGCTGTGTGCTGCCGCCAATTGGGTTCGCTTTGCACGTTGCTACTTTTGCTACTATCCTCATCACCCCGTTCTCTGCACGAACGTGGGTAGTGCCTAGTGTTATCTTGGTATTTGGTCCGTTGCTCTTTCTCCTGTTCGCCATTCATCAACTGAGGTTGGCTACGGGCTTTGCTACTTTGGTTCCCTTCATCGCATATATCACGGAGATACGTTGACCTCTGTTGCCGTTTACACTGGTACTCTCGAGTAATTCTTGTTTTTATTTTGGGTTTGTCACTACCGGCGTCGTTTGGTCAGAAATGACGTCCACACTTCTAATTCTTATCCTCCTCATGCGCCGGTTCTATGCGAAGGACTGATTCATTATCGGATTCGCATTGAATGTTGAACTTCTCATTTTCAAATCCAGGGTCTATTCCAACGTCGTCTTCGTTAGCCATTGGTGGTCCTCTAGATTTACGCTTGTATTAAATCAAAGTGGGATTGGTGTCCTTGTTCGTGGAAGAGAAAGTAATTGGCTTCCTCTGGCCAATATCGTATTTTCATTGAAAAACAAGTTGTTCATTTCTGCTCACCAACATCCAATGAAGCCGGTTTGCAGTTGAATTGTTCAGGACCATTTTGGATATCACATTTCGCTTGCTAGCTTGTCTATTAAGCCTCTCTCGATAGTACGATCTATACCTGAACTATATCTTCGAAGGGTGTTATATTCGTTGGAGCTCAGAAATTTAATTTGCAACTGGTTTTCTTTCTTTGCGGCATTTTGGTATTATCCGAGGAGCACTAGATGAGTTACCCTCGGGTTTCTATTCGTTTTAGTTCATCCGACAAGCTTTGACATGAACTCCGTTCTAAGGATTCTATACGAGCTGAGTTGTTGCAAGAATTCTGATCCAGAAAAACGTTTAGCGGCAGTATGGTCACCAACAGAAGATATGTACGGAGATTCAAGTTCGTTCGCTCTGAACAGCAGCACAACTGCTGATGAGACAACGCTTTTGCTAGAAGAGAAGCACTGTCACGAGTTGTGACCAGAGTCGCATGGACACATTATTCTACTTTCGTCTGCTATGAAGAAAAGGTTTCTTGATTCAACCAGAACTTGATCTAACTTGTTCTCTTACCCTTCTCGCGAGTAATAGACGTCAACTGTTTCCAGGCTGACAGTGGAAAATTTCAAATCAAGGACTTAGCGTATCACTGGATTTCGAACAGGTTCACATACCACTAGAACTCGTAGTTCATTACAATGTAATTAGATGATTATTCAACTAAGTTATAGTGGTGCTCACCAATGAAATCAGTGCCGGACAACTGATTTCAGTCGTACGGCACAAATAAAACTATATTGAAGAGTCTGGTAGAACGCTAAATAGAGATCCACTAAAGCCACCTGAAAAATTCCCCTACGACTCCTCAATCTCTGAGGCGTCCCAAGCTACATCAGAGAAACAATCACACGTGTAAACCACTGCAGAAGATCGCAGATTCCTGTGACACTTGCCGAACAATCCGCACCAAGCCCTTCGAATGCGAGTTAACACTCACCCAGACCGCATTGTTCTTTACAACAAGGTCACATTAGACTTGATGTACATTATTGATCTTAGAACGAAGCACCCTGTTCTCCACGTAGTTGATATTGAGACAGGATTTTCAAATGCTATTTACTATTGAATGCGTACGAAGAACATTTTAATTGTCTGTATCATCGTCAGTACTCGTATCCAGAGCACGCTTGGCTGACATTTTCCAACAAAAGAGATCAGGACGGGAATTTGAGAATTAAGAAATCTCGCAGCAGGGCGCCGGGTGAGGAGACTTTTATAACAGGTTGGCGCAGATTCTTGATAAGATGTACACTTCCGAGCTGTTTGTATACTTTTTTTGGCTTGGTTACTACCTGTCTTTCCGATTCTGACTGTGTTTCTCAGCGTCTTTTGTCATGTCTGATTCCGAAGAGGAAGCGAATACCAACTCTTGTGTGAAGATTACTCGCTTCCATGGTAAGCGTGGTGAGGACTACGCACTCTGGAGGCACCGACTTCGTGCCGCCTGTCGCATCAAAGGTGTTTGGAATGTGGTTTACACTGATGCTGAGCAGTCTATTTCAACTGAGACGACCGCTAATGATGGTCAGGGATCCTCTGTTGATGCCATTCGCACGTTATCCAAACGCGAGAAGGCTTGCGGAATCATCATCTGTGCATTTGGTGATGCTCCTTTACGTGTGGTTATGGACGTGGATGACGATCCGGCAAAGATGATCAAGTTGCTGGATGCACGCTATGCTTCGAATCGCACGGTTTCTAGGATTGCCGTTCAGACCCAACTATTCCGTATGACATACAATGGGCAGAACATGTCCGAATACGTTGACCAATTGACGGCTCTGTTCTCGCAGTTGGATCGTATGGGCAAGGATGCTGCCACTCCTGAATCTCACAAAGCTCCAATTTTGTTTGCTTCTATTGATCCGCAGAACTCACTGGCGTCCACGGCTGCTGTATTACGTACCAAGGAGATCTCTGAGTTGACCTGGGAGTATGTGGCTACCACCTTCATTGATGAGTATAATGCACGTCACATGACTACTGCTCGCAGTCGCAGTCGCAAGAAAGGAAAGGAAAGAGGTTCCAACAAGTCTCATGGTACCTCCTCTATCACACATCATCGAGATGGTAATGATTCGGATGATTCTTGTGGCACACATGCACTTGCAGCATAACGCAAGGCGCGCAGGTTTGAGAAAGGGAAGTAACAAAGAGACAAACAAGAAGAGTAGAACAAGTAAAGGGGGTAGGCCACCCTCGACCGAGTTTATTGAACGGGGACGATCGCAACCTACTAGTACTAACCGCGCACCGCCGCCGTCGCTGCATGCGACATAACAGCACACGCTGTCAAAGTGTACACCTTGACAACGAAAGTGCGCGCAAATCACAATACGAATTCAAAACAACTAAATCAAACTGCGCCGAATCCAATGCCGATTCCATGATCCATTAGTAGCCCCAAAAATTCAACATTTTCAATCCGGCGCATCAAACCCACTCGCGCAGCTCAGAATCGCACATTCGCTCCAAAACCCTTCGCAATAGCCTAGAATCGCACATCTTGCAAAAACCGCCAAGTGAAGCCTGTATTTGCACATTCTCAGCTACTGCATAAGTGGCCAACACTAGCAGACTCCAGCCAATCACAGAGCACCACTTGTGCCATCCGCCACTCCTGGCCCATACAGCCAGAACCACTTGTCCAAACTACGTTGCATACACGCATTTGCAGTAGCCAATCATATTGCAGTATCACGTTGGGTTTGCGGAGAGGCGCATATGCGCTTTTCGCACGAGGGTGCCCAAAAGTGCCCATGCTCCCCCGCTTGAGCTCCTCCAAGATCCCAGATCGTTCTTTGGCAGAGGGCGTGAAGATGAGCAAGTCATCGACGTACACAAGGATGTATCAGTATCCATTATGCTCGCTAGCCCTCCGAAACACGCATGGGGCACTCGGTAGTTCCTGGAAGCCAATGGACTGTAGATCTCGTGTGAACTTGGTATGCCATGCTAGAGGGGCTTGCTTTAATCCATACATTGCCTTTTGAAGCTTGTAGTGTTGGAAGTCATGCTGTCACTGACATCAAGCAGTTGAGATGTGTGGAGTCTAGAATGGTACCTTGATACGTGAAACCGAGATTGATGTTGTTCTGTTTGGTATACTACGTTGCTGTGTGGTATACTCAGTATGGGTTGAACGTTTATGGCTACACTGGAACGCTATCGTTCAGCTGGGATGACCACAAGGTACAACGATGACAGGTTGTACAGTGGTCATGAAGTACAGGGTTGAAGGCTATGTATGTGCACACAAGGTACAGGTGGCAGCACTGTCAGTGTTGTGAAGTTTACACCATGTTTGAGTTGTGCTACATGCAAATGTGTGTGTATGGATGAATGGAACATGTTGCAGCTAAGTGACTGACGTCATGTGGTTTACAGGTACTTGTTGATGATGTGGGACTTGGGTATCTGGCACGTACACTCTACGGTGTGGTGTACAGATTACAGCGTGCCAGCAACACGTGAAGTGTGATGTGATGTTCCGTAAGCATGGCTGGTCATGATGGTGAGGTGTTGCATTGTGTGTATGCATGGTCGTGTTACTATGGTGAGCTGTCATATTGTTGACTGCGTTGATGTGTGGTGCTCGTGGTGTGCTGTAGAAATGTGTCGGTACACTGTCAGGGACGTGCATGGCTACTACATTGGTGTGCATTGTTGTGCATTGTTGTGCACTGCTGTGCAGTAGTGTACTGAATTGTTGTGCACTGTTGTACACTGTTGTGCGTTGTTGTGCACTGCTGTTGTAAGCAGTTTGGCACTGTTACCATGTTATGTCTGTAGATGATTGGTAGTATTGAGTGTCTCTGGTTAGTGAGTTGCATGTTGGTCAGAGTTGGAGTCCCATGATGGAGTAGCGAAGAAGTGCTATATAGGTTGTGACTCAAGCACCTCCAAGTAAATCTGAGCCAGAGCTGGCGAACTTCCCTTGCATCCCCCCATCCTTCCTCATGTCAACTTTCTGATCCCAGCTATAACCTCTAACATGTAGCACCGTGAGCCAAGACCAAGAACACCACGCGGTGACATGACCCACACTTCTTCCTCGAGGTCGCCATTGAGGAAGGCAGTGTTCATATCGACTTGTGCCACAAACATCTGCAAGCACAGCGTCAGGTAGAGAAAGAACCGCACCAAACTAAATGAAACCACTGGAGCATATGTGTCCATGTAGTTCTCCCCGAAGGTTTGGTGATTACCACCAGCGACAACTCGAGTCTAGAAGCCATCCACAGACCCATCGGCATTACGTGTTACTTTCAATACAATGTGTGTAGGAAGTGGTTGCTGCGCGGGAGAATGGTCAACCTTCCAGGTGTTCTTCGACTCAAGAGATGCCAGCTCTTCCTCAATAGCAGCGCGCCACAAGCTTTGTTCCGTAGGCGTTGCGGACATTGCTTCCTTGAGTGTTGGTTCATCACTTGTAGTGACCTGGACTCCAGCTGAGGTTGCGGAATCAGACATGAACCATCTGCGTGGTGCACGACGAGTGCGCTGTGGGTAGCGTGACTCCTCCCGTACATGATAGAGGTTGAAGCTGAAAGGGAAGGTTGAAGAAAGGATAGGGGAATGAAGGGAAGTTCGCCAGCTCTGGCACGGATTTTACTTGGAGGTGCTCGAGTCACCGCTTATATAGAACTACTTTGCGCAACCATCGCACAACTCCAACTCCAAGCAATACCTAAACCACTAGCTAGAGACACCCAATACTACCAATCATCTTCTAACATAACATGGTAACACTGCCACACTATCATGACAGCTTACAACAACAAAGCACAACAACGCACAACAGTGCACAACCGTGCACATCAAGTTACGTGCCTACACATAACCATGACCATGCACAGATTCACATAGTGCCAACACACTGTAATCCGTACACGCCACCATAACAGTTACGTACAAGCTCACCAACCAACACGTCACCACAAACTCACTCCAAGTCCTACGTCACCAACAATACCACAGTGTAAACCTCTTGACAGCGCATCTACTCTTCACCATAGTGCCAAAGTCACATGAAGCTGTCCTACATGTCCACGTACATACGTGTGTACCCTGTGCATCATGTACAGCATGCCCAATGTATTAGCTACACACGTGTACCCCGGAAACAACCCATTAGCGCCACAACACTTGTACCAACCACAATGCATATGACCATTTGCAGTAGCCAATCACAAGCCCGTTTCACGTTGAGTTTGCGCAGAGGCGCATATGCGCTTTTCCAACGGCACCCTCCAAAACAGCCCATGCTCCCCAGCACTTTTGGTTTTCAGTGACAGCGCAGGGTGAACATCCAACACCCCCCCTCTGTCACTGACTTCAAACTTCTATGTGGATCACACCACCGGCTTCGCGGAACTTCTCGTGCTTCACTCGCGCAAGTGGCTTATTCAGCATGTCGGCAACCATGGAATCCGTCGGGCAGTAGAACAGCACAATCGACTTGGCCTGCAGAGCTTCTCGAGTGAAGTGGAACCGAATGTCAATGTGCTTGGTTCGCCTGTTCACCACTCCATTTCGAGCAAGGTCAATGCTGCCCTGGTTGTCAACATACATGGGAGTGGGTTCAACCAGCAGCTTCACAGACCCGTCTGCTTCCATACCAATCACACTGCCAATGCCGTTCCAAAGTCGCCTAAGCCAGATCGCCTCCTTGGTGCCAGAGCACAAGCTCACGTACTCAGCCTCTGCACTCGACAGAGCAACTACCTCCTGTTGACGAGAAGACCACGACACAGCACCACCGCACATCATGAACAAGTATCCACTAGTGGACTTGCGGTTGGCAACATCGCCAGCCCAGTCAGAGTCCACATAGCCGTGCAGTTGCAAATCGGTGCTGGAGCCATACGTCAACCCGAACGTGGTAGTGCCATTGAGGTAGCGAAGAACACGCTTGACCGCCTTCCAGTGAGTGTTTCCCGGCTTCTCAACATACTTGGCCAGCTTAGCCACAGCATATGAGATGTCTGGACGAGTTCCCACAGACAGATACATGAGGCAGCCAATCGCCTGACGATACGGTACATGCGTGAGCACTTCCTCCTCAACAGACAAGTCCACACCGCACTCCATAGGAGTGTCAACGGGTTTCGGCAGCTGCATGCCAAATCGCTCCAGGACCTTGTTCGTGTACGCTGACTGAGTCAAGTACAGCTCTCGCTTGGTTCTGTCTCGATGGATTTCAAATCCAAGAACCATGCGAGCTTCTTTGAGGTCCTTCATGCGGAAACGACTTGACAGCTCTGCCTTCACACGTTCCACGGTTTTCATGCTCGGACTCGCAATCAGCAAGTCGTCAACATACAGAGCAATGATAACCAAGAAACCCAGTATGATCCCGGTGTAGACACACTCGTCTGCGTCATTCGGCTTGAGGTGCATTTCACCAACAAGGAAGGCGTATATCTTGGCGTGCCACTGTCTTGGTGCTTGTCTAAGCCCATAGATCGCTTTCTTCAGTCGGCACACCAAGTCCTCCTTTCCCTGCTGTGTGAATCCCATTGGCTGCTCCATGTACACTGTCTCGTCAAGGTCACCGTTCAGAAAGGCAGTCTTCACATCCATCTGGTGCAAGTGGAAGTCTCGTACGGCAGTCACTGACAGGATCATTCTGATGGATGTGAACTTCACCACAGGTGCAAATGTCTCTGAGAAGTCCACACCCTCGATCTGCAGGAAGCCTCTTGCAACTACACGAGCCTTGTAACGCACTGTCGGTTCACCAGATGACGAAGCCTCATACTTCTGTACATACACCCACTTGGACGAAATCACGTTGCTGTCTGCTGGCCTTGGCACTAGATCCCATGTGTCATGCTCCATCAATGACTCGTACTCACTCTTCATCGCCTTCTTCCAAGCTTCGGAATCAGGACGTGACACTGCGTCACCGTACGACGAAGGAGTATCATCACTGGCTGTAAGGAAAGCACTGGCACCACGCCACCACGAGGATGGCGTCTTTCTCTGACGTGTGGATCTACGAAGGGGCTGCGTCTCTGTCACTTCCGGCTCATCTTGTGGAACTGGTGTGGTGTCTTCATCCGTACTGGCATTCGTGGTACTCTCATGAGAAGCTGGTGCAGAAGGATCATCTTCAGAATGATCGGCGGATGTGTCGGAGGTTGGGGCTTCAGCAGATACCGACTTGTCGACCAAGTCGATATCCGCATAGTCCTCGTGTTCAGAGTGCTCGTCACTTTCAGTTGCAGAGCACTCGTCAAACCTCACATCTCGTGACACAATCACCTTCTTCTTCTGGCTGTCCCACAACTTGTACCCGTGGGAGCCTGAAGTGTACCCAATGAAGATGGCTTCCACTGCACGCTCTTCCAGCTTCTTCAACTTGTGATCAACCACCTTGTACCAGCAACGGCTACCAAACACACGCAGATTGCTCAGATCAGGCTTCTGTCCATGCCACAGCTCAAACGGAGTCACGTCACTCGGAAGCGCTTTGCAGGTCACTCTGTTGCGCACATACACAGAAACATTCAGAGCCTCAGCCCAAAAGCTTTTTGGCACATTCTTGTGATGCAATATTGACCTGACCAAGTCCATGAGTGTGCGATTGAACCTCTCGGCAAGCCCGTTCTGCTGTGGATTATAAGGCACAGTTCGCTGATGCTCAATACCGTACTGCTCAAGCTTTTCGGAGAACCGATTGGACAAGTACTCACCACCATTGTCAGTGCGTAATGCACGCAACACACTCTTGCGAGCGGTGATGGTTAACACTTTCCTGCCCATCTGGTTCTCCACAAACCTGAGCCACTTGATGAACATCCCGAACACCTCATCCTTCGTCTTGAGCATGTACAAGAAGCAGTAGCGGCTGTGGTCATCGATGAATGTGACAAAGTAGTGCGAGCCTCCCAAGGACTTCACGTTCACTGGACCCGATATATCAGAGTGTACCAGGTCCAGTACGTGTTCAGCTCGTTCCCCCCGCTTGCTTGAGTCGAGCACGGGATTGCTTT
>VCMS01000272.1:74201-90480 GCA_022539475.1 Gracilaria domingensis | reverse complement strand
ATTCTGATTTGGATCTCCATGACAGCTGTGACCAACGCGCTGCGTCACGATGACGATTCTGCGTCAGGTCTAGAAAAGACAGCGAAGTCATCACACATGTTAAACTCTCATTCGGCTTCTTTCAAGGCCCGTCCCTGAATCCTCAGGAATTCCACTATATCTGATTTGTACGCTGCTGATCTGTTCGATCGAAAGGAGATTCGAAACTGTACACTTATTTCTGAGCAAGAAAAAGTATCGTTGGATGCGTGTGTGGTACTGCGGTGGAGTCTCATTTACTCTCTTGTTCATTTTTAGCATTCATTTGTGATCCAAAGTATTCTATGTTGCGTTTGCGGGCTACAGAATTGTTTGGTTACGAGCTTATGAAACTTGGCAATGAAGACATCCCCGAGCAGTGTCAAAACGCTATTGAACAGATCACTGAATGTGAAGAGAAAAGTAACGCTGTGTTGCAGGAATTCTTTACATTCCGTATACAGTCCTCACCGGTTCTAGAGCAGTTGCGGGATCATCACCCTTCACTATCATAGGCTCATGTTGGTTCTGCGTATGCAAGGCTTTTGAAGCTTCTCGTGCGCTTTTTTCGCTCCCTTGAATTCACAGCTGGAGTTGAGCGCAACCATAAGGTTGAAAAGAAGGTCTTATCTCAAACACGATGTCGTCTTGGAGATCGAAGTGTAGAAAGACAGGTCACCATTGCGCATAACATGGTGAATCTTTCAAAATCTCGACGCCTCAGTCCCCGTGCTAGGATGACCCAATGAGTTTTTGATGTTTTCGCCCTCAAGAAATTTTTGGAAAAAGAGGAGTGCAATTTGAGGTTGATTGGCACTCATGGATGATACATGGATGTCAGATGGACTTCATTTGGGGCTCGCGCGATGTCCGTTTGCAGCTCAATTTCGAGGTGTCCAAATGGAGGACATGCGCACTGCCCATGGAGCCCATTCTGAGCGCAAGCGATACACCTTGCACTCCATCTGCGCCCACATTGCTCCCAAGTTGCATCCCGCGTTGTCAGGTTGCACTCTAAGCGCACTCCGAATAATGAAATTAACTAATAAAAAAATTGATTTGCAGTTGCAGAGGTGTCCAAATGGAACGCGAAAGGCATACACAGAGAGTGCACTTGGAGGTTTAGCACAGCGAAATTTGCACTCCAAAGGCGTTCACAAAAATGAAAATATTTCTTGTAGGGTCGCTGAAGAGATCAACAACCTTGTTGATCATATGGATATAGTTCAACTTATTTCTGATGCATAAAACGATGGTGAAGGTCAATTTCTCTCTGGAATTCTTTATGCTGAAAGTCCAGAAGACATTCCAAAGGCTCTCATATTCGAAGAGTAAGATTCCTTACGGATGTATGATGTTGTGTGCATGTGCACTATCCGCACATCATCATCAGTAAACTTGCAGTCCTAGAAAAGCATTCGATCAAGTTTTCATTTCACACACCGTGGCCATAATGATTGAAGGCTTGCGGCAAGGCTCGCCATCTGTTTCACCCGTCGTCAGCCGCTTTCCGCAGCCAACTGTTGCAGAGAGGACCACAGACAGCGACGGTTAGATGCGTCGCACAGGCCTCCCGTGGCCCTATGCCCGTTGCCGAGAGCTGTCACCACTTCCACTGCAGACAGCTTCCGACAGGGTACGTCTGTCTCTTGCAGATGCTAGTTTTTGGCGAGGGTCGTCCAGAAAGTGGCAAGGGTCGTCCAGTAAATCTTTTGAAAAAATATCGAGATCAATTATTTCAAAATTTGAAGATAATTGCTTGGGTCGTCCAGAATCGCTGTGCAGTAAATACTGGTGGGTTTTCCACTCGTGCTAGTTCTTTAGTCGAGGGCTACCTGAACGGTATTTCGCGAAGTCTAGGTTCAGTTTCCATTAAGGTGCACATTACACGATACCTTCTGCGGAATGATACCCTGCAACGCATGGAATACTGTTGCTAGTACAGATGATGTCCATTATGAAATCATACCGTTTTATTCGTATCTATTTTTCTATCGACCGCTTTTGCTAACCACTACTTCGCTATATTGCATGTACCATTTCCCCATGATGAAGCGGGTGTAGGCGCAATCTGCGGCAGATGCCGCAGAGGGCACCTGCACCAAATTGCGGTATCGGTAGAACACATACGCACTCCGAGAGGATGAGGCGCGAAGCGCCTCATCCTCTCCGTTCCTCATGTAGGGAACCATGCCCAGATGGGTGGTTCCCTACTTGAGGAACCTGCACCTGCAACTCGTGAGCTACGTCCGTATCAAAAGTCATTTACCTGTATACGCAAGCAGAAAGTATCCATAAGTTAGTCAATGCTCCGTTGGATACATTGAAATGCGATGGAACGTACCATTGATAAACCAAAACAGAAACGTTGCGCTAGAAAATTCGAGGGACCTAGTAAGCCGCAATAGGAAGAAGAAGAAGGAAAGGGATCGGTTAGATTACCAGCAATCCATTCATCGTAAAACGCGAAAGGTGTCGAAGCGAGAACTCCCGAGCAACGACACCAAGAATGCCCATACAGCAAACATACCGCAATTCCCCCTAAAAACGTGCACCTGCATTTCGTGAGCAACGTCCGCATCAAAAGTCATTTACCTGTATACGTAAGCAGAAAGTATCCATAAGTTAGTCAATGCTCCATTGGATACATTTGAAATGCGATGGAACGTACCATTGATAGTGCAAACAGAAACGTTGCGCTAGAAAAGTCGATGGACCTAGTAAATCGCAAAAGGAAGAAGAAGAAGGAAAGGATCGGTTAGATTACCAGCAATCCATTCATCGTAAAACGCGAAAGGTGTCGAAGCGAGAACTCACAAGCAACGACACCAAGAATGCCCATGCAGTAAACATACCGCAAGATGCGATAAACGAGAATGCAGCCTATGTCCCAACCAAGTACCAGAATCGCCTATCGCGAACAGTCAGGGCAGGTAAACGACCAATTCCATTTCCTCTTCCAAGATCAAGTTAGTCAATGCTACGTTGGATACATTTGAAATGCGATGGAACGTACCATTGATAAAGCAAAACAGAAACGATGCGCTAAGAAGTCGAGGGGACCTAGTAACTCGCGAGAGTAACCCAAAGCTTATTTCCTGCCGTGTACATGTCGCAGAGCGCGAAGAGACGTGGTGAGGATTGGTTAGTTTAGAACAAAGATACGTAGAAGGATATGGAAGCACGTACGAAAAGATTGCACGGAAAGACTGCACGGAATACATCCGTGAGATACGGATGATGTCCGCTTTATGGAGGCGTCCCATTAGGCGGACATGAAGCGTACCTCATTCTCTTCCCCGCACTCTACTTCGTAGCGAGTGCGAGGCGGAGAAAGGTACACGGAGCGCCCGCTCGTGATCCGTGCCATCCACATCCTCGCGTTCTACTCCGGCGGAGTAGAACGCGAGGATGTGGATGGCACGGATCACGACGGTAACGATAGTCGGACGCCGGAGGCGCGGCGGCGGCGGCGGAGGGAAGAGATTTATTTTTCTGTGCGAGATTTGGACAGGTGTACAGCGTACAACGTTGCGAAACCACAGGTTTATAACCAGTGGTAGATAATACGAGAAGTACACCCTTTTGTTGAGGTCGACGTGTACCTTCGTTCCTTTTTGAACGAAAGCGCGTGATTTAAACTCAAATTATATTCTCCATTCTCAGCTTGACGTCGATCTTGACTGTCGCCCGACCTCCTTCTCCCCTCCAATGACCTTCTTTTGCCGTCTTGTCGTCGTTTCTCCCTTCATTCTTCTTCCCATGATCTACTACTGTACACATAAGAAGCGTGGGTGCCCGTTCGTTACTCGCCGAGGAGTGCTATCTCTTCACAGCACGTTAACCATTGCCCGTTTCGTCTGAAAGCCGCGCGGGAAGATGAAAATAGGCGGCCCATTCGGAGAAGCAAGCGTCTCAAGCTTCCGCGCCCGCGCCCGCATCTTCCGAACCGGTCACTGCCCCTTGTCGCCTTCCGAGCCTCGTTGTCCGAGGACGCGTTGACCCCACTCCTGCGCCCCTCCCATTTCCGCACACTTCGCATTGTGTTTCTCCTTCCCGGGTCCCGCGGCATTAGAGCCAGAACACGGAAGCAGTTCACCCCCAGTGCCTTCTGAGGAGGCCCTCGGTGATTTGCATATGGATTATCTCACGGTTTGTCTGGCTTCAGTAGCTTCAAACCTTGGTCATCGTGAAGCAGACGAGCTATGGGCTACTTCGGGACCCGCGATTCTCGCAAAAGCGATTCAACGAGACCATAACAAGTTCCAAGCGCTTGTACAGAACTGAAGAACGCCATTTTCGAACGATACGCCTCAAAAGACGGTTTCAATCGAAGAACTCTCTCGCCAGAAGGATGTAAGCTCAGCGCCACCCTCTACACGAGAGACCCCGTTCAGAGACTTGTGAAACAGCTCCAGTTGGCTAACAACGAAAACACATTCTTCCACCCTATACCTCAGACCCACTCCACGAAATATCTCACCCCATGTCCCGGCTCTCTCGCAAGAGACGCCACCTCGAAACTTAAGGAAATGGTCATGCGCTCTTTGGATAGTAGAATAGTGTGGTACTCCAAGAAATAAGTTACAGTGAATCTTTCGTAGGTATTCTGCATGTATACACCGATAAGTCTTCAACAACTCTAAAGCAAACATCGGTTACCGCCTGTACTCTTCACCTCATATTTCTCAACTTCTCCGACGAGCTACGCCGTAAGCGCATCCTTGATGACCTCACAGTAGTGGCATACTTTCCTACAACACTGGTACAGGGTTTTCGCATCTGAAGCAGACGCCAATGCCATTCGTTTTCTAGCAAGTCTCTACGCGATTCCAGATGCACATCCTTCAAGAATCTCTTCGTCAAGTCCTGTAGCAAATTATACATCTAATGCAGAAAGGTTTCAGTTCATCGGCGAAGACGCAGTATATCGAGTGTGCTATCCTCTGCAAGTTTTTGTGCGGATATTCTGAGGCTAAGGACATTCTGTCTACTCTTCATAGGAGCCAAACGGAAAGCCCTTGTCATAGATGCAAACTCCCTTCCTCATCTTTAGGCGGTAATGTTCTTACGTCATTCACTGGACTCTCCCAAAACCACACTAAAAGCGTCAGAAAGACATACTCAGTTATTCTCGAATATGCAAAGAAAGGCGAAGGAGAAAGAAACTTACGTCGTACAAGGGAGACGAGATCCAAGTCGGATATTTTCATGCGTTCCAATTCCATATCTCTCATTCTCTCGTCCATCAAAACCGCCTTGACCGTAAGATTCATCCAGGGTTATTCTATGCAGTCTGTTCGAAACAAGGAGAGCTCGCTTCGAACAGTTACGCCAACTTGCATCTCGGCATATTGAAACTGATTAATATTCCAGAAATCGAGAGACTGTAGTCAGAGACCCTAAGCACTGCAATAGAATCATCATGTTTATTGCAGTGCTTAGAGCGGATGATCCGCGTCACGTTCATTTCGAACGATACGTACTCAAATCCAGAAACTTCACAAACGCAAATCATCTTCCATGCAATGCAACTTTCTGTCAGAAGTTTGCCTATAGATTTGTCCACGACGAAGAAAGGCAGGTTACTGAATGGAACCTTCACCAAGGCAGATCTCCTTGAATGATGGGAGGCCAAAGGCATATAAAGACATTGACATATTTTTCCTTCATGATGGAATTCTTTGAAATCTATGGGCGAGCGCGACATCCGGCCCCAATCAGAAAAAATTTCTCTCAGTACATCCGATCGTTCTTGAATACATTATACCGTGGCATTTAGTGGGCCATGAAATGTAATGAAACCTATTTCGCTCTTCTGGTGGCAGATTCAAGCCTCCAACATCTGCTCGACGAGCAACGTACGTTCGGCAGCAATTCAATGAGCTCTATGGATAGTGTAGAACTCTGGAATTTTAATCATACGGCCGTCTTAACAGAAGAGAAACTGACACACGTTGGCAGCAATTTTAGGTATCTCACCCATCACGTGCGATTTGATTTCTCTGTATTGTGCCTGACAGGCCTTGTTACCCTGAGAGCGAAAGCGATAGGAGTTCAATATGGAAACTATTTCATCGCTACAAGCCCCAAGATGCCCGGGCTGAAACTTCAGCCTTGAAGGTTTTCATAACTACCATAAATCGTTTTTGCTTCACTACCACTCTTGTTGCGTTTCTCATAGATTTATACTGACTGAATTTAGCATATAAGGATCTGCTACAGCCCCGTTCCACTAACGTGAGGACATGTAGTCAGTCTAGCTGGAACAAAACCCATTTGGTTCTTTTTAGTGCTGCCGCAGAGAAATGCACACCTCGCACTATACATTCAGGGGATTTCTAATGATCTGTGAAGCCTCTTGCTGTTACCAGCGTCAGAAACGAACCAATTAAAGTTTCGATGATACGTAAAAAGCCAGAGCCGATGGCTCAATGCTAAATCGATATTACCGGCTCATCTCACTCATGGGTGCATTTGTATCTCACCGAAAACAAGAGTGGCGAGTATTTTAAGTACTTACCTACAACGTCTATACTCGTTTATCTGCAGCTCATCCGGCGCATTACCCACTTGCGTGAGAGTGTTGAGCGCGCTTCGTAGTGTCGTCACTCGTGGCTGCGCTGAGCAGCTGTAAGATAGTTGTGTTGTCAATCAGTACACAACTTGTCAGAACACATGTCGTGAGGTTTTTTAGTAGATACATCATTGATACGAACACTAGTTGGGAGCTTGTCCAATGAATGTATAATTGTGCTTCGCAACAAAAAAACTGGTGAGTAATGCTCAAGACTGTGTTTGGGAGTTGGAAACGCTGTCACAAACGGTTTAAAAAATTGTCTGTGAAGAGGTGGTTGTCAGTGGATTTAGAACTTATTCGAGTAATCACTTGCGCTCAACTCGAATTGTGCTTTGAAGAGGCTTATAATACTCGAGATATACTCTTATTGAGTACACCGGCGTTGTATATCCAGCTCTTACCTCCCGCCATCCACGGTGGCCAGCAGCGTTCACGTGTTGGCCGGCAGGTGCATCCCGTAATGAGTGCGGGCAAGCTGTGAGGAAGGTTTTTGGGAGGTCTCGTGCACATGTGCCAAAATAATGGCCAGAACGTGGCGCGTGGGCGTGGGGGGGGGCTGGGCCCGGGGTCGGTTGTGTTAGGGTGGCTACCTAACACAACCGACCCCCCCGTCGCGGGGCACGTTCATTGCCGGTTTTCTAAAAATGTGCTTTTTTATGCCGCGGGCGGGGGGGGGGTGTCGTGGTTAGGAGAGCGTACCCTACACGCAACGCGGACCCCCCGCCCGCGGGCGTTTTGGGCCGATCTTTTTGAAAAAATTGCGATTTTAACCCCCGCGGGTCGGCGGGGCTCCGTCGTTGTTAGGGTATACCCTAACACGACCGACCCCCCACCCGCGGCACGTTTTCGCCTCATCGGTAAGCAGGTCCCACAGACCTCCTGAAACACACACTGCACGCAGACGCCAGCAAAAGTAGCGCATGCTGTTGCGAGCCTGAACCCCTCTGCTGATCGCGCGCGAGGCGCGGACCATCCCCGCGCGGCCCCGCACCTCCCGAGCGCGCGCTGCCGCGTTCGCAGAGCTGTGCGTCGTCGATGTCGCCGCGCCGCCGAGCGCTTCCAATGTGCCACGTTGCGCCCCTCAGTCATTTTATGCGCCTGTCGTGGCATACCAATTGCGCTGGCTCCTTCGCCGCTCCAGCCCAGCGTGCATCTTACGCGTGGGATCGCTGCCCGTTCCCGCTCCTGGCACCGGCGAACTGCCTACCGCCCGTTAAACCACGCCCTCCTTTTCAGCCCGGACCTCGCTTCCAGCTCCCGAACTTTCCCGCGCGCTCCACTCGTTCACCGTCGCCGCCTCGCCGCCGTGATTCGCTCGTCGACGCCGCGTTCGCGCCGATTTCGGCGTGCTGCTACTGCTGCTGCCAGAGCCCTCGCGTTGCCGTGCGCTGCTGGTGGTGGACAGCAGCAAAACCCGCAGACTATTCTACGTTTCTCGTACCTGGGCGCGGAGGCCCGGACCACTCCTTATCGGCATCCCGAAGAGCCCATCGCCGCCCGGTGACGCCGTCCTCGACGGGGTTTCAGCTGGGCACGAACCACTGAACCCTGCGCAGCCCACTCGGCCGCGAGTGGCTCCCTCCTCATGTCGGCGACAGTCAAATTTAAGCGCGCTGGGCCTACAAGACCTTGGCACCTGCGATACGCAAAACTTCAACGGCTATTCGACACGTGGAGTTGATACGTGCGCCGAATTTCGCGATGAACTCCTGCCAAGGCATGGACTTCGTTCTTTTTGGTGGACAGCCCGAGTTCATGATCTAGCCATGGTATTCGCGCATACATTTGTGCTTTGCATCATATCGACCCCTTTACTCCAATCTCGAAACGCGAAATGTGCCCATATATGTACGTTATCGTGCGGACGAACCAACATGAAGCCTCGACAACGATTGGCGCGGATACCGAGCTTTTTCGATGGGGCTGCTCGGCTTGAGATGAACCATCACACCGCTTCCGTGTAACGTCCAGCGCTTCGGTGGCAATCTTATCACGTGCTGCTTTGAGACCCGACGCCGCCCACAATACGCTGGCAAGCGTCTTCAAGTTTGGGTGTGCTAGCTGCCCATGCTCCTGTGTGGTGGCTACGTCGCACTCCCTGCTGGAAGACCGGCCCTTTCTTGTGCCAATCATGAGGTTTCCACGCCCCGTCTCACAATTCATGAATTCCGCCTTCCAGGGTTGAAAGCCACACTTAATCGATCCGACTACGCATCGCAGCCGTATCGGCGCCGTGTTCTGCTTCCGAACTACGGACCCGACCACGTGGTCTGTGACAGCAACAACAGCGAAACGGCATAGCAACGAACACAGCAGAGGCGATAATTCGCGCGCTACGTGCCGCCGCGCTTCCATGGTAGCTCCAGTGGTGTAGCACTGACACGCACGCGCCCCCTCTTCCGCTCCCTACATCGACCGCTCTGAACCCTGCGCCGCCATCCACCGCAGAGAGACGCACTCGTCGATATCGAGCGGCTCTCGGACCTCAATGTACGAGTGTACAACTTGATGACGTCATTTTCAAGGCCTCGCACGAGAATGCCAAGAAAAAAGCTGGGAGGGCTGTGCGCCACAATCATTGCGCAACCTCACTCTCGCTGAGATGGAGACACAAACAGGGCGACATGTGCAATTCGGTGGCGTTTTGAAACCTCTTAAGGCACTGCAGTCGACTTGTCTAAATGCTTCGGGCGTTTTTAGCCAGTGGCAAGCCACTTCATAACTCGCGCGTGCGCTTAAGTAGAAGAGCGCAATAACATTTCTGATTCGCCACTGAATGATCTGAACGAGGAGCTTGGTGATCATCACGGCATCACCGACAGTCTCCTGCGGACAATCGACCCTTATCAATGTTCGTACTCTATTCAAGCGCTTTTGAGAGTGCGTCTACCAATGCTCCAATAAGATGTCGTTGCCGTGCGAAAGTTCATCGAATGGTCTAACCCCACGGAGAAAATCTTACGCAGCCCTTTGGCGACATCATTGGACGCGTCGAGGACAAGAAGATTACCTGAAAAGCCCCGTCACTGATGCACTTCTAGTCGGTCGGTCATCAGAATGTCGCCGGTCGAGTTCAACCATTAGCTTCTGTTCTTCTTATACACATGCACCCCGGTGATGATGCAGAGTTAACGCGCTTTCATTTCGAGAACAGATGGAACACATGCGTGGTGCCACCAAGGTCTCAAGCCAGCATACCCCAACGGTAACTCCGACGCGTACACCCGCACGCCTGGTACAATGGCTATTACCAACTAAGCTTCAGTGCGTTCAACAGCTTAACTTGGACTTGACCTAGAATGAGCTAAAAGGGACCGCGCTCCAAGTGAGTGCGCGCGATTGAGTTATTCAAAGTCGTCTGGAACGGTCCACATGGTAATCTAACCAACAGATTCAGCTGAACCTCTTTGCTAACTTGTCCTCAGCTTACTTTTCAACTCAAAAGCCCACTCCTAAATATGATCACGAAATGCCAAACCCGGAGTGCATAGTTTAATTCAACGGATCGTAGCCCAGGCTACGGAAATCTTCGTTCCGAGCCTCGTGGATGCGCAATTACGTGTCCTTCTACAATCACATCGCTTTCATTGCCCCGTAAGAATCTTGGAAACTTGACCAAAGTCGATCAAATTGTACCATCGATGTCGATCAGCGTGTATTCGCATTATCCTGACATATTTCATAGCTATGTTAACCCTTGGGTTCGTGGAATGCACGTGTTGACACATATATATATATATATATGTAGCAACATTTCTCATGTCTCAGATGGCGCTCCATCACCAGTAAGTTTGCTAATAGTTGCAGCATTTCATGCGTCTTGGATAAATAGTGTAATTGAAGAGCGTCCCAGATGAAGATCTATCTTATAGCCGCTACGCTACATCACAGTTCTGCACAAACTGCAGTTCTCATCACTCTCCACGAGCACGCGTCGAATTCGGAAGTATCGTGTTCTTCTAGGACTAGCTCAGCCCGAGACCCCGCAAGATATACCATTCGCGCCAGATCAGCGAAGCATGTACGAGCGCACTATAGTGTACTGACAGACCTGGGAGATGAGAGTTGCAGGCACTGAATCGCTGCTATTGCACAATAGCTCTTTGCGACTTTCGCGCTTTTGTTCCAAAGCATCAACCAGCATCTGCATCACGACCGCCCAGTTCTCCACACCATCTGTGACACCTTTGGTAACGCTAGGCGTTACATCCGACGGTAATTTGGACAACACTCTGACAAGTGTCCCTGATCTCGTAGCAATGGCAAACGGTTCTCGGTGTTAACCAGCACTCCCGCCGTCATCAATTGCTGCAAATCGCTAATGCCTTCTTCCTCCGATCAGATTGCGGACAGCAGGGGCTGCACAAGCAGCTACGGGCTCCTCCGCAACGGACTCCCACCAAAGATGCGGCTTGAACAGAAAATTGCCAAAGACCGCAATTGGCCTCAATTCTGCAACATGCGCCTTTCCAATATGACCTGGAGCACCGCTAACAAACGTTTTTGCGCTTCGCCGACATTGACTGTACATCGACAATGTCATTTGAAGCGGTTCGTTGAGTTCCCCTACCCGTGGGCTGAGGCCGTTCCTTTTCACGCGGTACTAGAGCAGAAGTAGATACGCCGTTGTCTCACATATTTCACCAATCGCCTTTGCGAGTACAAACGAAGCCGGCCCTGAGCTACTTGGCCGCACCTTATTCCAGGGCGGCTTCCAGTTCTTGCTGTCATCTCCTGCGCGTCGTCTGTTTAACGGCGCGCCCATGTATGCGAGCGGTCCGCCTGAGCTTGCGTGGCTCGGGTCCGTATCGGGGCGCCATCCGACACAACCCAGCAGCGAGAGACGAGGCAAAGCGCGCGAAATCCGAGGATACTCCGAATGTGGTCTCTTGCTAATCTTTTGTTTGCAATACTTTGCAACTTCAATCGACCCGGCACGAACTTTGAACCTCGCACAGCGCCTTGCACATGCTTCGAGGAAGCATTGCGTTGCTGCTCCATGCCCCAGCGCTGCCCGCTGAAAAAAACTGCAAGCTTTTGGCAGCATACAGGTTCCATGACCACTGCTTGCTCTGGATTGCAGAACGCTCGACAGGCTCAACCTTGCGTCGCTGGCACGCGTAGGAATTCCCACCTCCTACGCCGAGCAATGTGCCAGAGTTCGGAAACCACCTTCCGCCGCGGATTGTCTGGCACTTGCCTACTGAGCCTTTCAATCGACCTCGATCAAAGAGGACGAGGACATAGCTCGAGTGCTGTGACCCAAGCGTTTGCAGCTCCTCCGGTGAGGCTAACATATACTCCGCGGTAGTTTTAAGATTTGCGCTCGAGCTCTGTGAAAACGTGACACACGATAGTCCGCGTATCAAATCGAGCACAGACACGACCGGGGGCAAGGCCGTTTCCTTCCATAGTCGCGTGATCTCGGACAGCAGTCTTTGACACGGAAGCGCCTCTCACGCCTCCTCTGGCGCTGTGCTGTGAAGGACGTCATAAGCACAGCCAACACAACGTCACAGCTTGAGCCGATTCCTCTTCAGCCGCCAAATTAGTTTGGATTCACGTAGATGATATCGAAGAAGTTCCGCGAGTGCCTTCGATCCCTTGAGCGCACTCTTTCGCACACTTTTCTTCATATCATCCATAGCCCTCAGCTGGTGCTAGTATACCAGAAAAAAAAAACCCTTTTTTAAGGAAGAAGTTTCCCTCCCCACCTTACTCCTCCCATGTGCGGGAGGCATAGAAGCGTCGCGTGAAGCGGCGGCGGCACCCCGCTTCGTCGCGAACGCTCATTGCCCGGAAACAGATTGACTTGATGCATGGTCCGTCAACTGAAGCAAGCAGAGTTCGCCTTGATCGCTCCTCGGGCCACTGAGCCGTGAACCAGAAGCCTTTGACCAACCCGCGGACTATATTGGGCGCATGGAGCAATGCGAACGCTGCTCTATCGGTATTGCAGTATCACATTACAAGCGCCAAGCAAAAGACTCTCACGTGCATCGAAGCTCTGTGGCCGGCGACTAATCATATTATCAAAGGGAACTGCCAATGCTGGCGCGCTTGGCGACATGTCCAGCGTTGACCCATGTCGTTGAAGCCGGACTACAGAGCTCCTCGTTGGTACGCAAGGCGCGCGCCAGCCCGTGTTTGATTCGCACTTACCAGCCGCTGAACTCGACAACAGCCTCCTTGATGCCCGGGACGTCCGCAACCCGCTGCCGGTCAGAGACCGGACGCAGGTCCAACCAAGATCTTGCGTGACCCGTGAAGTATAACCCGCATTTTTGGATCACGCGGGTACAGCAGCAGACGGCGGACGAAGGAAGCCGCACAAATAAATGCTCCCCGGGCAGACTGGGGGGCACCGGAGCGAGGAACAAGTCTTGCAGCTCATGGCGTAAGGCGCTGGCCACACTGCTCGCCCAGCGGGGGCGCCAGTTCGAAAGCCAGCAGCACCGAACCGCCGAGCCGTGGCTGCAGCATGCCGGCTGCGTCCGTGCTCAAGCCGCGGCTCGCAGCGCGTGCAACGTACGTCGTCCTGCGTGGCCGCATCAGCACGTGCAGATTGGCAGCGGGCAGCAGCTGTAACGGCGCGGCCCGGCGGCGAGCTGCTGCACTCACGGGCAGCGCGCGCAAACAGCAAGATCAGGCCGCCACGGATCAGCGAGACACGCTAGTGGAGCTCGCAATGCGTCCGTACACTGCGATAGATCGGCGCAAGCGGCGGGGGGTGACTCAGCGCGCCTAGCGCGCGTTGGCTGCGCGAGTTTGCGCCGGCGCATCCCGGCAGCGGCGAGTTGCCCATGAACGCGTGCGCTGGCTTGGAGGCGCCACGAGGACTTCGATAGGCGCGCGTCTGCTGTGCAAGCTAAGGAGAACGATGTCTGCCAGCCCAGTGCACGGCGTGCGCGCACGCGCCGCTCTCACACGGGCGCCAGACGTAGAGCCATGGCGCGGCCATCGACGCGCGCCCAGCGCCGCGCTGCGCGAAATAGGCGACGATCGCGCGTGCTCAGCGACACGAAACCGACAGAGGCGACGATGCGCATACATCGAGGTGGCGGGTGCGCACGGGCGGCCGTGGGGCGCCAGCGCGCCGCGCTGGCAAGAGGAAGCGCGGAGGAGCGGCTGTGGCTCAGCCAGCAGCCAGCGACTGGAGATCGCAAGCGCCTAAGGTTCAGAACAGCGCGGCATGTAGGCCTGATGGCGCGTAGCGCGTCGACGGAAAGAGCGCATGCGCCGCTCTTGGTGCAGGCCACCGCACCGCACGCGAGCAGCGGACGCGGCGTAGCAGAGAGTTGAAGTGACCAGCGCCGTAGCGAAGGAGCGCGCCCCAGGACGTGAGCTGAGAAGAGTAGGCGGAATTAGAACTAAACTGGCGTGGAAACTGGTCCAAATCATAATTGCGTCGTATGAATCTGGGTCCAATTGGAGACCATATTTATCGTCATCGATTAAATCTCTGCTGCTACATTTTGTACCAATCAACGCATCCATATAATAACAATAGCGGCAAGGCATCCAAAATGGCCCACTGTACGTACACGCGCATTATACGGCCGAATAAAGTTATTTTCGCGGAATAATTACGGCCACTAATAACGCCCCTGTATAGCCCAAAATTGATGTTCATAGGGCGCGCAAGCTTGTAAGAGACTAAGGAGCGCGTCGGTCATGATGCCCCCGTTTGGCTTGGTTGTTCATGGCCCGAGCTACACCCATTCAGGCGATGTCACTCCCGCCGGGCCAGGAGCATTCTTCCCAGGAGCCTCCGACCAGCCTCCAGGGTTACGAAGGTTTGCTGTAAACTTGCGGCAGGTGCAGTTACGCTGGGGTATGCTGAGGTTCTTGCAAAGGTTCACTCGTGCCGTTCGACCAGGATGTCTTAGATCAGTGTGTGTGTCGCTCGGCATATGCGCTGTGTCTACGGGCGCTCTGAGCTTGTCACGCCAAAGCTGGAGCGCACTGTCGCCAAAGATTTTGGCTAAGCCAGAGTGCCATCGGGTTGCACCACCTTACCACCAACTGGCAGATCATCCCAGCTATTTTGGGTAGGGGGCGATTCTCGTCATTCGGCGGCGCACTGAATGACGCGTCTGTCGTGTCGGACGCGGTCCGTCGATGTCGGCGCAGGATTTTTCGCTGTGTTGGAACATAAATTTTGTGCAGAATCGTTGTGATAACGTAATATTCTTGATTGGTATTTGCTATCGATTATAATGCCTACTGACAGAGCTCTCTTCTGTGGAACGCATGATCTAATGCAGGTTGTCGCAGGAGTATTTGTATATCCAGTGGAGAGTCCAGCATGTGCAATCTTTGCCAGGTTTGCCGCAGTCAAAATATAAAGCTAACATTATGCCTGCTTGTACGTGATGAGGATGCATTCATTGTGCGCCCGTTGGCATACCGTACCAACACGAGTATCGAGTGTTGTCGGGCATCATCACTATGGAATAGTGGTCAGATACGCGTTCCTACGTCGTATCACACTATCATATACTCGTAGTATTGGAGTATTGAGTGATTTACGCTGTACCGTTCACTAAATCGTGTCAGCCGACCGATGGAGTGTTATCTTGTCGTCTTCCCGAATCTGCTTCTTTATATGACGTATTGTTCCTGCGGCTTTTTCTGCTCTAAGCTTCTATCTATGCGCGCGGCATCGAGTCCTCCGAATCAGTCGTGCAGCAGGCTTGTGCAATTCGAAGGAGGCTCGGACTGGAAATAGAGGACTGAAAGTGGATCTGTAATCATTTCGGGGAAGCACCTGAAGGGAACACGTCCCAAGCTTCTGGTGGTGGATTCCTGTGCCGGATGGTGTGACGGGGTACCGACGCAGCGGACGGAGTGTATGACTCGCGTCATACGCGCGATGGATGCAATCTGGAGGTTCGGTCGCATGAAGCCGAGCTGACGCGTTGCTGGCGGGAACGAGTACCGACGCGAAAAGGCATCATTCATTCCAACAGGGCGCTAGTCTGCGCACGAGAGGATGTAATTTGTTGTTCTGGGTTTGATTGACCACGCTGCTGAGCCATGGAGAGTTGTCGAGGCGTCCCAAACGCGGGGAGACGGAGGCGGCAAAGAGCGGCCACCTCTCGCGGTCGATGTGGCCGTGAGTCAACAGTGGTTCGTGCTCTCTCTCTTGGAGAGTCGGCGGGACAGCCACGTGTGCATACGAATATTCCGGGCGTAGGTGACAGCGTAGTGATAGTGCAGTAACGGCGGGGCCTTTCTGCGAGCGGCGCGTCAAAAGAGCGCAAAGGTAGAGCTTTAAACGATTTTGTCGTCTCAGTAATTCTATGATGGTTGGAGCCATGATAGGTGAGAATGAATAAGTCATGGGTGGTTGACCATGAGAGTGGAGTTAGCGTATGTGCAACATCGGCCACTTGGGAATGGAAAATGGATAACGCAAACCTAGCCACGAGAGCGCTAGATTTGTCAGAGCAGGGTCCACTGAATAGAGTGGATGGGGTGGTGCGGCGCACAGTAGTAACTCTCTCCAGTAAAACTTTAGTGCGACTCAAGAAGTTTAAACTCGGCGCGAGATTGGGAATTCAATACATCACTAATTTTTCTTGTAATTCTTTTCTATGTGGCCCTCACCCGCTCTGCACTGGACTTGGTGCATTCGCTCTCGTCTGGCGCCCCGATAATAGTCCCAAAAACTTAGCT